>OZ005662.1:122707279-122979779 GCA_963930645.1 Salticus scenicus | reverse complement strand
GTGTCGAACAGCCTGAATCAATATACCAATTATCTGATTTCATACTCATATATAATGTAAACACCTTGTCTGATTTATTTTTATCAGTTGCCGAAATCTGTGTTTTGTCTGCGTTATCTCTATCGTGAGAGCACATTGCAGATCTAAAGGGCTGTTTGTTACTATTATATCTGGGATTTTGTTTAGGTCTTGCATTATTTTTCTTTTTTAGTATCTAGCACTCATCGATGTTGTGATTATTACGTTTACAAAATTTACAGAATTTTGTATTTTCATTTTTTGTTTTAGTCATTATCTTTAAAGCCGAAATGCTGTTTTATTATTTTTAGATATTCGTCGATCAGCTTAGATCTAATAAATTCAGGGGAAAGGTCTGCTTCTTGTCTAGTTTCCAAAGAAGTAATTAAAACGTCATAGGATGGGGGTAGGGAACATAGCATTAGAGCTGACATATGGTGATCATCAATCTTTGCTCCGATTGCAATGAGTTTATCTCTCGTCTGATATATTTTTGTTATGTGTTCTATGATGTCACCTCCTTCAGCTAATTTAATTGAATATAATTTTCGAAGAAGAAAGAGTTTGCTTGAGAGCGATGACCTTTCATGTATTTTTTTAAGAGTTTGCCAGCATTC
The DNA here is from genome assembly GCA_963930645.1 of Salticus scenicus. Lineage (NCBI taxonomy): Eukaryota > Metazoa > Arthropoda > Arachnida > Araneae > Salticidae > Salticus > Salticus scenicus. The sequence goes on along the minus strand of OZ005662.1, from coordinate 122,979,144 downwards.
GCGAGCGGTGGAGAGATTTTTTACATAAATTATTTGATCATTATCAACTAATAAGTTGATAATTGCACGCGCTTTACGGTCTTTGCACCTGCATGCGTCTGTAATGGGCGTGGGAGGTTCATCACTTATAACTATGAATAAATCATCTTTTTGTAACAAATTTTCAACTTTAAACTTCCAGACGTCATAGTTATTTGCGTTTAGCGGCTCAATATTAGTTTCCTTAAATAAGTTCATTTTGTTTATTTAATTTATTTCACCAAGAATAGTTTATTAGAAAAACAGTTTATCAACTATTTTTTTTTTTATAATTCTATTTTGAAATCAGTCTTTCATAATCTATTAATTAAATAAAATATTCTTTTATATATGTATATGGCGTGAGTACGATTTTAACTCTTACTATTTATCCTTTTAAAATATATCATGTATTTAAAATTTCAATATTTTATAATAATTTCAGAGTAGATAATATAGGTAAGTAAAATTCGCTTACCTGTAAATCTTCTTACATAAAGAAAATGTGTATCTTACATTCCGAGTTATCTATCATTTCTGGCATTTCTCTCCACCTTTGCATTCATTAAATTTTGGCACAATTTTCATACTTTAGTTAATTTTAAAAAATCTAATTGTCGTATCGAAAAACTGTTTACACCCCAGGATTCAGAAAAATCACCTCTTTCATTTGGTACTGAATTTGTAACGATAGGTCTGATATTTCTAATTTATTTTTTCCCTTTTCCGTTTTTCCGTTGCCACTTAAATTTCATACTTTAGTTACTTTTAAAAAATCTAATTGTCGCATCGAAAAACTGTTTGCACCCCTGGATTCAGAAAAATCGCTCCTTTCATTTGGTGTCAAATTTATAAATATATGTCTGATATTTCTAATTTATTTTACCCTTTTTCCGTTTTCAACCCAGATTCGGTACAAGGTTTTATATTTATATATTTTTTTATTTTCCAGAAATAAAATGAAATATTTTTAATTTCACGTGAATAATAATAAAAATTAGACAGAAAAATACCTACAAAAGTTGGTGATTTTTTTTTTTTTTTTTTAATCAGGAATTTGTATGTGGATAAGTATTTTTATAGAGATATTTGGAATTAGTTTAATATTTTTATTTAATTAAGCAGTACTTTTCTTTCCTGCAGTAAACATTTGAGGTTCTTTTATGTTCTCCCTTTAATTGTAAATGATTATAATTTGGATTTTATTAAGATTTTTTATTTTTATTTTATAAATATCAGAAAAGAGTTTTATTTTATTTTATTTATTTATTTATTTTGTGTATGGAACAGCTTTAGTATCGGATCCCTTTGGTAAAATTTGAAATTCGGCACTGAAGTAGCTCGGACGTATCTCGCCAAGATATTTAATTGCACAATGGGCTCTTCGCAGCGTCGTCTGCTCAATCACGTGATAGAGGAAAACGAATAATCGAATTCTGAGAATCGAATTCAATTAAACATTGTTCTCAAGAACAAAAGTGTTAATATTTACTATAAAATAAAATAAAAGCAATATTGTGCATTTGTAAACAGTAGAATAATTGTATTTGTAAATTTAATAATTTTCAAAAAAACACTTTATGTGTTTATTTATTTTCACCTGTAAGAATCGATTTTTGTATGTTCCAGTTTAACTGTTACATTAACTGATCTAGCAAAAATTAATAGCTTGTTCTTGTGGAATGTTTAAGAATTATAAAATGTTTTCATTTAATTGAATTGCATAAAGGTGTTACAACAAGTTAATTAACTTAGTTACTGGTCTAAATGGATTTACGTAGTACGATATTGCACTGTCACTGATTTAAGTACCAAAAATCAGAGTATTTAAACATGGTCTTCATGAACATCAGTAACAGGTATAAACTAAATGATGATTGTAAATGTATACAGCAAACAAAAGATGATGAATAATGATATAAAATTGATTAAAAATGATGATGTATAAAAAATAACACAGATTAAATACGATTGATGAAAAATAAGAATAGAAAATATGTTATTTCAGCAATCGCTCTAGATAAACAAGACTTCGTCTGCTATTTGTTTTTCCTCTATCATGTGAACTCTGACGTCAGGTGGGAAGAGTCCATTGAGATAGCCAATTCAGTTTATCTCAAAAATGGCTTAAAATATTTAAAGTCACCAAAGGGGTCCCATACTAAAGCTGTGCTTTTTGTATTTATTTATTTATAATATTTTCTATTAAAGACTTCTGTGGTCACGAAATTTGGTGCATAAATTGTTTGTATGCATCCGGCACTTATTGTAACTGGATTTCACGAAATTCGAAATCCCCCCCCCCCCCCCCTTTCTCGGAGTCGGAGTGCAATAAACATGCGTAAAAACATGTTTTTCCGTTTGAATTCCCTTTGGATTATCTGAGAATGGCGAATTTTGTTGTGTGGATATTGATTAAGTGTACGCATTATGTACATTAGTGGGATTTTGTAAAACTTCGAACTCGCCCGCTGAGGAAGGGGAAGTAAGAAGTGGGTAAGTTGCTGCCGAAGGCAGTGGGACCCAGATACCTCGCGTTGAGAGCGAGAACTTAGCTTATTAATAAAGATATGGGATTTTGACAAGTCATTTAAGTTTAATGCACAGCGAAGCGGGCAAAGCCTGCTAGTAAATAAATAAATAAACTAATGCCTACAAAAAATAAAAACAAATAAAAATAAATAAATAAATAAATAATATAATATAATAATAAATCTATTTTCACCAAACATATGAATGCAAAATGAAGTTATATACGTATTAAAACTGTTTGCATGTATATGTTTGATAAAATGTGTGTGTGTGTATTTTGTAATATGTATAATATGTATGCATATTAAATGTGTATTTGTGAACCGATGTTTTAAAATTCTCTGTTATCAAACATATCAGGTACTCACCAACAAAAGAATTTTTTTTTCCTTACAGGATTTGGTTTAATAAGTATTTGACAGGTGAATAGTAGTGAACTAATTGCTGTAGTGAATGCTGTTTGTTCGAATTCTGGCCGATTTTGGCTACATTAAATTTGTAAAACATAAATTCTTTATCTGTAACATAAATTACATATTCTTCTTCATCATTTTTAGTTCCCCATCATACTATAGGTTTGGGGAACTTAGGTAATCGTGAAAATTTTCGACCTCGGTTTTTTGACTTCTTTATACGTTTTCAGGTGTGAGGAATCCGAAAATGAAAAAAATTGTATGGTGTCTGTGTCTGTAGGGTGTCTGTTAGTCCGTTAGTTTGTTAGTCTGTGTACACGATATCTCGAGAACAAATTATCGCAGAGAGGTCAGATTAGCTATATAATATTACTTTCGATACTGGCAAGAAACCTATTTATTTGCAACATTTGAATTAAAAAACTTCGTAAGTTATTAGAAATTTACGATTTTTTTAACATGGGAGAATAGGACAAAAATTCACTTAAACGTGCATTAAATGGAAACGTTTTACTGTAAAAATGTCAGACCAGTTTTAAAATATCAGTTTTGTTGCCGAAAGGAACATCAGTAACTACAAATATGCTACTTTGAACATTTCGCAAGTTATTGGAAATTTACGAACTTCTTAACATGGCAGAGTATACGGCAAAATTTCACATAAACGACAATTTTGAGAGATATTTTCATCGTAAAGATGTCAGACTACTTTTGAAATATTATTTAGGACACTGGCATGAATATTAATGACTATGAATTTTCCAATATAAAAATTTCGTAAGTTATTTGGAATTTACGAATTTCTTAACATTGCAGAATAGAGCAAAATATCACATAAACGTGAATCTTGGAGGATGTTTTCATCGTAAAGATGTCAAACCACTTTTGAAATATTATTTAGGATACTGGCATGAATATCATAGACTATGATTTTTTCAATTTAAAAAATTCGTAAGTTATTTGGAATTTACGATTTACTTAACATGTCAAAATAAGGCAAAATTGAGCACAAACTTCCATTTTGAGGATCATAAATACATTAGACAACTTCAAAATTACATTTATGATATTGGTTAGAACATGATTGAATACAAATATTATAATAGGAAAATTTCGTAAATTATTCGTAATTTACGATTTTATCAACATAGCGAAATTGTAAATTTTTCATATAAATCTGAATTTTGAGGATTCTTGCATTGGAAACAGTAGCATGAAAACTAAACAACGGAATCGACCCTGATAAAATAAATTAATAGTTTAGAATAAGATAAATATATCGAAGTGAACGGTGGATAGTCTATTAGGCGGGGATTTCATTCTGTCACTGTATCAAGCTTTGGTCAAATTCATTTCTTTTAACATGATTATAATACGTCTCGCACTAGAAATTTGTGAGAACGTAAATATGATGGGGAACTGAGCAGAGTCCACCTATGCCAACTAGTTTTTTTTTTTCGTTTTTGTGAGACGTTAATAACTTTATAGTATATTCATTTTATATGCAGATTTTTTTTTCTTTTATTTCCCCATTGTTGAAAATAAAATCCTACATTTCACCACAAAAATAATTTCAAATAGCTGCAACCAATATTTTGGTGCAATATTTCACCATCTTAATGGTGCCATTTCAATAGTAAGCACCACTGAAAGGGTGAAACTTAGCATCAGAATATTGGTTGTAGCTAAAAATGTCTATTTAGCACCAATCTTTTGGTGAAACGTCGAACTATTATTTTTAACATATCACTGCATTATCTGATATCTTTTACAAAATGGAAAAAATGCCAAACTAATAAAATTATTTTAAACTCCACCGATTTATAATGAAAAAAAAAAAATATGGAGAAAGTCTGCATTTCTGTCCAACTGAGTGCTTTTAACAGTTTCTAGGAAAGTTAAAAAGTATTTATCTCTTAAGTTCGTCTGTTTGTCTGTCTGCTTGCAAACTTATTTGCATAAACATTTTCAGGATGTAATAAAACCGATATAAGCTATTAAAGGTTCACTATAATACGTTTCCTGTTTAAAATAGTGTTAATAGATGAACTGGTGTGTGTATAGAAGATGACAAATTATTTCAAATACGTTGCGGTCTACGAGAGATATTTCTTTAAAGAATAATATTTTAATAATTTTGTGGTACACAAAATGTAAAAAAATTAATATACATTATTAAAAGACATAAAAACTTATTTTCCTTTAAAATGTTGTATGATTAATGCTAATTTTTCGTACGAATATATCACGGTTTACAAGAAATATTTCTTTAAAGCAGATTTTAATATCTTTATTTCCCACAAAATATAAAGAAATTAACTTGCATTATTAAGAGGCATAAAAATATGTTCTCCTTAAGAATGTTAAACGATTAATACTAATTTTCAGTATGAATGTATTAGGGCTATGAGAAATATTTCTTTAAAGTATAGTATGCTAATATCATTCATTATATCCTACAATATAAAAAAGAAACTAACACCTATTATCATTAACCATAAAAATATGTTTTCCCTAAGAATGTTGTACGATGAATGCCAATTTTTGTTATGAATATATTACTTTTATTAGAGATATTTCTTTAAAGTATATATTAATATTTTTTTACTCCATAAAATATAAAGAAATCAACATATATTGTTATGAGGCATAAGAACATGTTTTTCTTAAGAATGTTGTACGATAAATGCTAATTTTTGTTATAGGGCTCGTCAAATACGATCAGCGGGACGCCACTGGCGACTATGTCTTGAACGTTTTTTTTTTTTTTTTTTTTTTTCAATATTTTGGTGAAAAAGTTGCTGCTAGATTCGGCTCCTATTCTACTCTGGATGTTTTAACTCTCGCCATTTTTATTCCCGCTCCTCCCACTAAGTTTTGAGAAACTGTGTCGAATGAAAACACACTTGAGATTTACACCACTTTTCTTCATGCATGTTTCACAACTCGGTGTTAAATTAGTGCACCGTTCTACGGAATTTTTTTACGCTGCTCCCGTTTATGCTTAACAACCATGCTTATGCTTAACAACATGGTCCTGGTGCTGAAACATTTCCAGGTGTAATGATGTATCAATGCCGATGGTGTATATTTTTGTGAAAATAATGAAATTGGTTTCATGATGTTAAATTTACACAAATTTTTATGATGTATCATTCTAGCCTAGTAAATATTTTGTTTTCATGCATATAGTTTTAATTTCTATATTCAAGTAAATTAAAAAAAAAAAAAAAAAAAAAAAAAAAAAAAAGAAAACTCCTCAACTCGTGAAATTAACTTTAAAGAATTTATTATTGTTCTATTTACTTTCTTTCCATGTAGCCGTCAGTTATGCATTAGATATCTGCAGTTGTAAATATATTCTTCTGTAACTAGTTAAGTCCTTATATTGCGTGTAATTAAATTTATTTTTATAAACCGCTTCCATGATGATCAACGTATCAAACATATATATAGAGCAATCACCTATACCGCCTTCATCTAGAATGAATAAGTGGTCATTTTCTAAATCCTTGAACTAGAAATATAGATTTTCCAGCTATGAATAAACTGGCACGCCAATAAACTGAATAGACGAAATGATCGATAATTTCCAGTCTACACATTTCTAGATGGTGAAACAATATTCTGGATATTCTGAATCTTTTGTATTGCGAGAAATTCTCACTTGATTTTCTAGAATTGGGTCATAAACCAGGATTACAGTTACTGAAACCCGCCTCTTGTATTCGCATTTATTTTCAGAGATTTTTAAATAACTTTGCTCTCGATAATATAGGCAAACGCTCTAGAATTCTGGTTGGGGTTTCGAGAACTCGCTTTCGAAGGGGATTAGAATTTGTAAGGATGACATGGAACTATTTTTTCTAGAGCCGCAATTTAGATTCTAGATGTCAGTTTCAGAATTTATTCTCTGTGTAAAAAAAAAAAAAAAAAATCTTTGTTTAAATGGCAAAAATAACTTAAAAGTCGCCAAAGGTGTTCTATATTAAAGATATGCCCAATTAATTTTGAATTTAACTTAGAAAATAAATGAAATGTAAATCAAAATTCAGTAAAGATGCAGTTTAGCCCACACTGCTTGGTACGTTTTTTTAAATTCTCTAACTTAGCGCAATATTTTGAATTGTCTCCATGAGTTACAACTCTCTAAAATTCAAATAAAATCGTGTTGGGTTGGTGTTATTGATTTATGGTCATCTTTTGCAAATTATGGGTTATTAGACCAGAAACTAGATTCCGAACATCAATTTCGAACAAGGATTCAATCTTCGCATCTGGAAACTGAATTGTAGAGCGCTAACTATTCCGGCATTAGCAGTAAGTAAAAAAATCTGATGTGGGCACCACATGACTTCCTTATACACTTTTAAAAATATACATAATGTTAAAAAACATTGTCATTGAACCCGAAACTGTTGCCTAAAAATATTTAAAAAAGTGAATTATTACCGTGCTCTGGGCTTTTCTGAAAGTTAAAAACCGATGCAAGATTTGTACTGGTAACGCTGACGAAGGCAGCAGGAACCCGAAAAAATTGGCTAAAAGTATTAAAAAAATGCATTTTCACCGTGTTCTGAACTATTCTGAAAGTTTCAAATGTCTAGCTAGTCGGGAAGTTAGTTAAATAAATATTTTCTGTTGAACCATATAAACGCTGTCGAAGGCAGCAGTCACCTGAAACAATTGGCTAAAAATATTTTAAAAATGCATTGTCACCGTGTTCTGAATTTTTCCAGAAGTTTTAAATGTCTAGCTAGTCGGGAAGTTAGTTAAAAATCGATTGCAAGATTTGTACTGGTAACGCTGCCGAAGACAGCAGTGACCCTAAACAGTTGCCTAAAAGTATTAAAAAAATGCATTTTCACCGTGTTCTGATCTAGTCTGAAAGTTTCAAATGTCTAGCTAGTCGAGAAGTTAGTTAAATAAATTTTCTGTTGAATCACATAAACGCTGCTGAAGGCAGCAGGTATTAGAAACAGTTCGCTAAAAATATTTTTAAAAATGCATTGTCAATGTGTTCTGAGCTATCCTGAAAGTTCCAAATGTCTAGCTAGTCGGGAAGTCAGTTAAATTGCAAGCTTTGTCCAAACCGTTTTTGAGTTATTGCCGTTTTTTGATGCATTTTGGCCATTATGAACCTAATTTTCCTAAATATCTTCAAAACGGAAAATCATACAAAGTCCAAAAAGGGAGGTGCACAACTAGATGTTATAACAAACCTATGTACCAATTCGCAACTTTCTACGTCCAACCGTTTTTGAGTTATGCGACATACTCACACACACACCGACACACATACATACAGACGTCACGAAAATTCGTGTAAAGTCCCTTATATCTCTTAAACGAGAGCTCGTGTTAAGACGACACTTGCAGGTGTACAACTAGACATCATGACAGTCACACGTATAAATTGGCAACATTCAGCGATCATTCGTTTTCGAGCAATGTGAAATGCAAAATCGATTTCGCAAATCGGGATTACTATACTTCCTTATACTTTGTATAAGGAAGTAAAAAGAGAGAATAAATTAACTAAATGAAGTACTTGCAAGTTGGCTCATAACTCTATTTGGTGATTTTCTTTTACGGCGAAATGCGATTTTCGGAAATGGTTGCCATGGGTTCCAAACGTAAACAAAGCGATAACTCGTTTTTTAAAATGGCGTCTGTTTTGTAATGTGCACAAATAAAGAAAGCCTATTTTTAATATTAGTAAAAGAAATATTTAAAATTAACTTACCTCCCTTCGCATGAAAAAAGAAGTTCTATTCTGCAAGGATCATCTGTATGTATATATATAGCTGATATATATAGATGATATGTATATATATATATATATACTTTCCATACATTTACACCATTTAAATGTTCTACAGTTTCCGGAAAAATACGATTATATAAACAAGATTTTCTAACCCACGTTTTTCCAAAACTTCCAAAAACATTTTTCTCTCTTTTCGTTTCTGAAAATAAGCCTATCTAATGTTAAATAAAAGAGCAAAAACAAAATAGAATACTAAATATTTAAATGTCGTCTAGTTATTTTCACAGTTATTCAACTCATTATCTTCTCATTATTTTCACAGTTATTCACAGTTATTTTCACAGTTATTCACAGTTATTTTCACAGTTATTCAACAATTATTCTAGTTATTTCAACTTTACGCTGCGCAATTTCCAGCGCAGCCGGTGACACGTATTCACTGTAAAGTTCAATGTATATGCCTAACAGAATTTTTGGTTACGAATACAGCGTATCCGTTCTTTACATTTCTAAAGACTTTTTAATTTAACGTATGTTCATTCAATAGATAGTTTTTTTGCTCATATCCAATAAAGGCAAGAAAAGTGACACAACTTAAAAATGTAGCATTTGAGAAAAATAACTTGACTAGAATAAAACTGGCACAAGTATCTCTCGAGTGGATAACTTTCTAGATGGAAGTGTAACTTTTTTGCTCACATTGGGTGAATTTCATGTATTTTTCAGTGACATAAACCATTTTTTGAGTTATGTAACTTTTGTTGCAAGTTGTTATTTGTGAAACTACCGTTCAACGTCTTCTGCTGTTCTGCTATATGAATAAGTTTTCACTGAAAAGAGAAAAATAAAATCTTTTTGTAAAAAAATAGAACCGACTCCAAAAAGTAACTACTATTCAAACAACTAAAAAAAAAAATTGGTATGAAATGGAACTGTAAATTGCGCCTAAAAGTATAAAATAATTTCCTTCGCCAAACAACCTATAACACTACAATTAATCATAACTTTTGAAGTCGGCGCAAAATTAAATAAAAATTGATACCTTTATTCAATACAAAAATCAAATCCTATTCAAAATACACATCTCACATTGTCACCTGCAAAACGCAGCCGAAAACTACTTTGATTCAAAAAAACAAATAAGATTTCGTAAGCAGCAAAAGGTAGCGAAGATGCTGGTATCTGACGTTCTTGGTGAAAGAAAATCACAAAATTATCTGGCAAACATATTTAATTTCTTTGGGATATCATGATTATTTTGATAAGATATATTAAGAGAGTAATCAAGAATATGAAACAATACTTCGTACAATATATATTATGAAAATATACATCTTGCGTGTATATTTTTGCATTACGTTTTGATCCCCAAATCCAAAAGCCAGTAAGGATGATAGTTATCAAAGTTGTACCAAATTTGCAAAGGAAACTCTAACTTCGTAGAAACATTGTGAAGAATGTTCACTGTTCTATGTAGATGCTACTAATGGGCCAATTGTATACAGTGATAAAATAATAAAGGAAACATGAAAATGGATCTTTCGAGACAACAGCATTTGTTGCTACCGATCTAAAAACAAACCTTTAAAAACTAATAAAATTGTATTTAATTTTGCGCCGACTTCAAAAGTTATGATTAATTGTAGTGTTATAGGTTGTTTGGCGAAGGAAATTATTTTATACTTTTAGGCGCAATTTACAGTTTCATTTCATACCAATTTTTTTTTTTTAGTTGTTTGAATAGTAGTTGCTTTTTGGAGTCGGTTCTATTTTTTTACAAAAAGATTTTATTATACGATCATTAGAGCTCAATTAACACATTTATGGACTATGCATTCACTTCTGATTTCTTTTAAAACAAGAACAGATAGGTTGTAAATTTGAAAATGAAAAAACATATTAAAAAAATATTTAAAGGACACTAATGTGCAAGTTGCACCTGACGGAACTAAAGTGAAAGTTGTACCTCAAGGGACTAATGTGAAAGTTATGTACCTCACGGGACTAATGTGCAAGTTGCACCGAACGAACAAGCTATTTCTTTCAACGAAAATGCCTACTAACCCTGGACGATAGGTGTAATATATTGTATCATATTATATATCGTTTTTATCGTAATATAACTCAATACTTATTTCGCTTCCTTCTTCGACTCGTTTTAATACGCATTTTTTATATGCATGAGCAGCCCCGGAAAACAAAAACATTAAATTCATTTTTTTTTACTTATTTTTATTTCATATTATTTCACGCGCACTTTTTATTTCCTGATTCAAAATTATTAAAAAAAACTTTTTCGATATCGCTTGTAACAATACTGATTATTATTAATTTTCTTTTCTTTTTCTTTCTATAATAATAATAAAAAAATAGATTTTGATGAAATTCTGGCAAAAGCAGAATTTAGTTTAGGACGGAGGACTACTAGTTTTTTTTTTTTTTTTTTTTTTTTTTTTTTTTTTCAAATTATAACATCGCTTTCAAATTATTCAATTATATTTTCGATAAATTTTAGATTTCGACAAATGTCCAACTATCGAAATCGACAACGCAAAAATCCCAGATTGAGACTAATAGGCCCCCAGTTCTAAAAAAAAAAAAAAAAAAAAAAAAAATCCTTGTCTTTGAAAATGACTGATTTAAAATACGCAAGTGAAATGTGAGTCACAGACCGTCAGTGGATGCAAGAAAAAGATTTCGTATGTTAATCGCCTATTGGATTTTTTGTAAAAAATTATTAAAAATTATTTCCCGATTTTAATCCCCATATTTCGGTATAGATAAGTATTGGTTATCGTATGTATGTGTTAGTTTGAGTTATTTTGTTGTCAAAATGACAAAATTTTAACTTTAAATTTCAAAACTCTGTCGTCCTTGGCGTTTTTTGTATTTGGCGATCAAAAATGTAACACGAAAATATAATCTCAGATGTATATTTTCGTAATATGTATTTACGAAATATTGTTTTATATTATTCATTACTCTCTTAATATAAGTTGTTAAAATAACCATGATTTTTGAAAGGAAATAAATATGTTCGCCAGATAATTTGGCGATATATTTTTTTTCCGTCAAGGATGACACATATGAAATCTATTCCGCTGCAACATATTAGTATCTTATATCAGATACTTTATTTAGACATTTGAAAACAAATTTGATTTAAAATTGCGATAGAATATTTATCATTTTCCTTTTAATTAGCATATTAGTTGGATATTTATTGTGTAAATATCATCCTTTGAGATGAAATGTTCATGTTTTCAATCGAATATGGAAGTTTGCCTTTTTTTTTCTACAGTTTTGAAATTTAAAATTAAAATTTATCCATTTTACAGCAAAAACAACTTAATCTAACGCATGCACACGATAACTAATACATATCTATACCGAAATATGGGGATTAAAATCGGAAAATAATTTTCCTCGATTTTTAATAATTTTTTACAAAAAGTCCAATGGGTATTTAAAAAAAAAATATATATATATATATATATATACACTAGACGACCCGGCCACGCGTTGCTGTGGCTAAGTTATACATTGAATTATATTGTAGTAAACTATTCAATACAGTCAAATACGAAAATGTTGTAGCCGATGTAAAAAGCCACGGGATTGAGATTTGAACCTTAGGTCAAAAATTTGGAAGCGATTGATAAACATTTTCATAGAGAAGATATTAAGCACAAATAAACATAAAATTTTAAATTTTATGACTTTATGTACATAATATTTGCTTTAAAGTTATTTCCTATATTTATTTTATTTAATCGATCAACCATAAATGTCAGCAATTTCGAGCCAAATATAATACTACAATATGCTAGGATCTGCTACGTCTATCGCATGAGGTAGTTATTATTATTATTATTATTATTTGTGGTTATATATACTTCATGCTTAGTTAATAGTAGTTGGTATACAGAAAAATACATAAATTAATTAATATGTAAACCTGATCATGGTACAGCCTTAATATAGCTCCCTTTGGCGACTTTTGAATTTTTGTCGCCGTTTTAGACCAAAATATAATTTATGCGATTATTGTTCCTATTTCTTTCTATCTTTTCTTTCCTATCTTTTTTTCAACATTTCATAATTTAGTTATATTTTTTATGCACTACTTAGCTTTAAGTGGCTGTCCTTGGCGAAAAATGTCCGATATACTTTAGCATAAAAAAAAAAAAAAATTGTCCAGAATTATCAATAAGTAAATACCTTTAACATAATGCTGAATTAACTTTTATGCCAAGTGTGATTCATCCGTGCTAAAAAAAAAAAAAAAAAAAAAAAAAAAAACTGAAAATTGAGGTATATAAAAAATGCTATGAAATAAAATTCAGAAGAAACATGCTAGATTTGTATTCTTACTATTTTATTTTAAATTTATAAAGACGTCAGTTTCTCATTCACCAAGTGAAATCGTCTGCGGTCTGCAGTTGTTTTATGTTATCTGGTTGTTCTACGGCTGCGTGCGCCATTATTTTGTTACCCCCGAGATTCCGACAAAATGAAGCTGAAACTTCAAGCAGGTAGATTTTCATTCCTGTCGTTTGATTTCTGGTAAGTGCTATTTTAATTGTTTTGTATTCTTTTATTGATATAAATGTATGAGACTTATATACTTGATTCACAAAGATCCAGACATAAATCTTCCATTCTTTTATATAACCTATTGCATAATCATTAAATACGATAGAAATTCTTGTTATGAAATGTAAACTTTTGTAGTATTTGTTGAGATAAAGTACAATATAATTTTTACTTATTCTGATTTTTTTTTGCTACTGTATTATTTGCAATAGTTCATATATTTCTTGTTCTATTTTAAATCTTGTTATTATTACTGGTTTCAAACTTATGGAGTTATTATATACAATACAAACGTGAATTTCAACAGAGACTTCTAGGATTTTTTTATTTTCCCAACAAATTTTTTTCAAGCAATGTTAAACTCGTCATATTCTTGTGAAAGGTCGTTTCAAGTTCATTGACTTTTGTCAAGAGTTAGTTTTAAATTTTTCTTATTTTTAACAGGATTTTTTTTTTTTTTTTAATGCCGATTTTTATAGGCTTAGTTTTCAGACTCGAATTTCTTCCTGGCATTATTTATTTATTTCAATTTTTGCTAATAAGTGTTTAATTTTTTTTTCAGAGTAAAACAGGAATATTTAATTTATTACTCTCATTGAAACTAAATTTAAATCATGATTTTCTTATTTAGACTCCAAGCGTTAGTTACATTTCTATTTACTTCTCGGAAATTTTACATTAACATATATATACATGTATCTCAAAAACGTTAATTTAAATTGGCTCATTGTATGAAAAATTAATGAATTATTGAGTGAGTTTTCTCAAAATTGTTCATACTTTTCATAGTTTAAAAAATATTTCTCCGCTATTGTTTTCCTTGTATGTGAAACATTTTGCTGAAAATGCAAAATATGAAATTTATTGCACAAGAATTTAATATGGTTGTTAATGCATTACAAAGTAAAGAAATACATTTAACAACTTTTCAAAACTTTATGTTAAAATGCTTTGGAATTTTCATTTGTTTTCAATTATATTAAATATGATGAAAATATTGCTAAAATTAGTACAATTATGTTTGCGAAAATTCTTAAATTTCCTTTAAAATTCTAAAGATTCCTACTTATTATTATTATTATTATTTTAAAGTGGTTGCACTCCCTGGATAATGGTTAACACTATAAGCACCAAAATGTTTACATAACATTTGTCTATATCCATATATCTTTACCAATCCTAAAGTTATCATTATATACAGCTCTTTTTTTTTCTGTCTATTTTATTACTTTCCGAACATACGTATGTAAGGAAAGTATTGTAATCATGTCAAAAATCCGAATTTTAGATTTTAATGTTTCTATACGTTTTGAGGTCCCCTGAGTCCGTTTTCACTATTTTTACGTTGATGTATGTGTGTATGTATGTGAGTGAACATCTAAACGCTTTGCTCGAATGAGCTGAAAGTTGGTATGTATGTTGTAAGTCACCGTAGCACAAACCTTATTGATTTTGGTGAATCTAATACTTATAGTTTTTTTACAGGGACACCAAGAAATATTCTTTATCATTATGGCCTATGGGACCAAATTTTTAAAAGTGCGATAGCATCTAAACGCCTTATTCAATTGAGCTGAAAATTTATATAAATATTATAAATCACTGTTTCACTAACTGCATAGATTTTGGTGAATTTAGCACTTACAGTTTTTTTACAGGGACACAAAGAAATTTTTTTTATTATTATGGCCTAAGGGACCAAATTTTTAAAAGTGCGATAGCATCTAAATGCCTTATTCAATTGAGCTGAAAATTTATACACATATTATAGGTCTAAGTTGCACGAACTGTATAGAGTTTGGTGAATTTAGCACTTACAGTTTTTTTTACAGGGACACACACAAAAAATTCTTTATCATTATGGC
Source organism: Salticus scenicus (assembly GCA_963930645.1). Classification (NCBI taxonomy): domain Eukaryota; kingdom Metazoa; phylum Arthropoda; class Arachnida; order Araneae; family Salticidae; genus Salticus; species Salticus scenicus. Next base: position 122,963,950 of record OZ005662.1, on the reverse strand, counting down.
CTATGGGACCAAATTTCTAAAAGTGCGATAGCGTCTAAACGCCTTATTCAATTGAGCTGAAAATTTATATGAATATTGTAAGTTACTATTGCACTAACTATAAGCATTTTGGTGAATCGAACACTTATAGATTTTTACAGGAACACAACGAAAAATTCTTTATCATTATGATCTATGGGCTCAAAGTTCAATAGCGTTAAAGTAAACATCGTGTACTATTTGGAGAAAAATACACAAACACTCTATTATAACTTTGTCTCCTTTGTTTATTAACAACTCCTCTCCCTTTACTTTATCTACAAAACCGTTAATTACACACAATGTTCGGAAAATCGAGTGAAGGAGTGACTTCAGCATTTTTTTTTTATTTTTTTTTTTTTAATTAATGCTTGGAATTGAAAATGTAAAAGTTTCAAAATAAAAAGTTAAGAATTTCTAAAAAGGATTTTTTTTTTTTTTCCGGAGTCCTAAACCATATTTACCCAAGTATTGAAGAAAACTACAGGAAATTGCGAAAGTCTAAGCAGACGAACGCGACCTGGAATCGACCCCGGCACCTCACGTCTACCTGCTTTGAGAGGAGAACCTCTTGGCCGCAGATGGAGCGGTTTAAAACTGGTATTTCTCATAATTATATAAGAAAAATAAATAGAAAGGGATTACTGAAGCAAAGCTATTGATAAAAGCAGATTTTGTTCTACCAATAAATTTTTATTTTGATGAAAATTGGTCAGTTATCTGCCAGATAAAATAAAAAATGAAATTATAGATGAAATTATGAAGTTGTTTTCGTCCGTTATATATAATGTTGCGTGTATATACAGCCCTATGCTGTTTCTTTGTGTGTAATATTTTTAAAGGTAAAGCACAGTTCCTTTGAGATTATTGTTTTCTAAATGAAAATTTTTTATCTCTTTTATTCCAGGTGCTTGATGAATATGAACCCGAGCATGGAAAATAAACAAAGGAAAAATAACCTAAAAGATGGAATCATGCCCCGCGTGCCCCCAGGGGGGTACCTTCTTCAGGTATTCAGGGGGAGTCACGCACCCCGGGCCCGAGTGATCTTTCTTTCTCTTTTTTTTTTTTTTTGTCCTTCTCCCTTCCTTTTATTTCTTCTAATTTTTTTTTTTGTATTTTTCTTTTTTTTTTTTTTTCTTTTTATTATTATTATTTTTGCTTATAAGTTTTTGGCATTTTTTCTTGCTTGTATTTTTGGTTTTTACGGCCAACAAGGGTTTGGTACTTGTTCTTGTTTATTGTTCTTGAAAAAAAAAAAATTGGAAAAAAAATAAAAAATTTGAAAAATTTACAAAAAAATGAAACTATACTTACCTTGCTTTACTCACCTTTTTGGTTTCTACTTACCTTGTTTATTTTCACTCACCTTTATTTTTTGGTCTTGTTCTTGTTGTTTATACTAATATTACTTAACTTCTAAAACATTAACCAAGCTGAAAACGGTGTAGATGTGGCGCTGGTTATTGGGTTGGCGATTTGGTGAGGGTCTCACGGTAGTCTAGCCTTGGGAGCACACTGGGAGACTGGTGCCCTTGGTGAAGGTGAGACAACGGTGACTACTCGAACGAGAAACACCGGACTAACACGACTACCACATGTGATTCCTGATCTGGGTCGACGGTCTGGTAGCTGGTGAGTGGTTATGGGTGTCCCAGGGAGCGATTCTGAAAACCCTTTGCTTTCCGTCCATTCAAGAAATGGGCTGACTTGTGGGACTAAGGAAACCCTCGACCCTTTTTACTTATCTCAATATGGCGACAAACAAAGGAAATACGAATAATGCGTCTGGCTCGGGCCAAACTAGTGAAAATTCAAAGGCGAAAACTTGGGCGGACAGAATGGAAGAATTTTCTTCCACTCTGAATGAGAGCAATGTATTTATGACCTTAGAAGCTAGATTTTTTGTGATTAAAAGAAAAGAGGGTGATTTTCTAAGGACATCGCCTTTTCTTATACAGAAAGCATGTCAATCAATAATGGGCGATCCAAAGTCTGTAAAAAAACTGAGATCGGGCGAACTTTTAATTGAAGTCGAAAATGCCAAACAAGCTAACAACTTAAAAAAATGTAATCAATTTGCAAATATTCCAGTCACTGTTGATGTCCATAGAACATTAAATACTTGCCGTGGTGTCATATCTGAACCTGACCTCCAGTTTATACCAGAAGCCGAAATTCTTGAAAACCTCAAAGAGCAAAAAGTTATCGGAGTAAAACGTATATCCATATTTCGCGACAATAAACCAATTCCAACTAAACACATCATCTTAACTATAAATTCCCCAAAACTCCCAACATCAATAAAAGCTGGGTATCTTGAATGCCCCGTCAGACAATACATACCAAATCCGTTACGCTGCTTCAACTGCCAACGTTTTGGCCATTCTAAAACATCCTGTCGTGGAAAACAGACATGTGCCCGTTGCAGTGCCATTGGTCATGACAGTCAAAATTGCGAAGCCACAGTATGTTGTGTAAATTGTAAAAAAGATCACCCGTCATATTCTAAGTCTTGTGAGAAATGGAAAATAGAAAAAGAGATTCAAACCATTAAAACAAAACAAAATATATCATACCCAGAAGCCAGAAAAATAGTAGAATCTAGAACACCCATCGTTGGTAAATCATATGCTGCTGTTACTTCCCCCCAAAAAATTTGTAAAACAATAGCTACACAAACTGACTCTCTAATCAATACCAGCCCCCCAGTTGAAACTGTTTCATGTAATTCTACAAAAATACCCAATACTAGTTCTCCACTCGAAACTACAGTAAACAATTCCCAAAATTTACAATCCAAACCAAATCAGTCTTCTAACTCTTCACAGTCCTCTTCATCAAAATCAAGAAATTTAAAGAAAATTCCACAAACTGCTAAAACCTTATTGTCTGGAAAAAGTCTTAACTCTGCCTCTCTAAAGCATTCTAATTCACCCTCTCGTCTCAATATCATCAAGAAAAAGAAACTAACAAAATTGACCACTCCCACTACAAATAAAAATAATAAAGGAAATCTTCCAAAACAAGATGATATGATTTGCCTCCATCCTTCTGATGGAGAAGACGGTATGTCTACTGCATCAGAGGATAATGACGTGGATGTTATAATCTAAAAAAAAAAATCATGACTAATTTCATCTCATGGAATTGCCGAGGTTTTATTAATAAACGAGATGAAATAAGAGAAATAATCTCTGATCATCGACCTGTATGCTTCGCTTTCCAAGAAACATACCTAAGACAAAACGATATTGTTAAAATCCGTGGCTATCAGTGTTTCAGGAAAGATTTTACACATTCTGATAGAGCTACAGGTGGTGTAGCCATTTTAATCTCTAATAATATTCCACATTCATGTATCACTTTAAATACCGATATCCAGGCTATTGCAGTTCAGATCCATATACACATACTTATCACTATCTGCACTGTCTATTTACCGCCAAATCTGTCCATTCGCCCAAGTGACCTAAATAGGCTTATTTCACAACTGCCGACACCTTTTTTAATTCTTGGTGATTTAAACGGGCACAGTCCACTTTGGGGTAGTCCCGATATTAATCCTCGTGGACAAAATATTGAAGACTTAATCACTGACAATAATTTATGTATTTTAAATAATGGTGACAATACCTACTTCCATGAACCTTCCAGAACTTTTCATGCAATAGACCTGGCCATCTGCTCTCCATCTTTGTATCCGTATTTCAATTTCTTTGTTAGTAACGATCTACATAATAGTGACCATTTTCCTCTATTTTTATCTTTTTATAATTTTAATGATCGTCATTATGGAAATCCACATTACATTTATGACAAGGCCAACTGGACCGCTTTTACTATAAAAGCAACTATTACACATGAAATGATTGAGGGTGATATAAACAGAGCAATTTCTGACATCACTAATTGTATTATAAATGCAGCTAATATTACTATTCCAAAATCTTCTGGGTGCTATAAACATTCAAAGCCATGGTGGAATGATGAATGCAATATTGCAAAAAGACAACAACAAAAAGCATGGGGAATTTTTAGGAGGTACCCAACTACAGCTAATTATATCGCATTCAAAAAAGCAAGGGCAGCCGCACGAAGAATCCGTAGAAAATGCCAAAAGGATTCTTGGATTAAGTATGTGTCCAGCATTACCTCCAATGTTAGCAGCAAACAGCTTTGGCGTCGTGTAAAGAAATCAATGGGAATATATTCTAATCACAGTATTTCGTTTTTAAAAGATAATGGCCAAACTATAACTTCTACTAAAAATATTGCAAACATCATTGGTAGAACTTTATCCGACATCTCCAGCTCTAATTCCTATTCTGAACCTTTTTTGTCTTATAAACGTTACTCTGAACGCTCATCAATCAATTTTCACTCCCGTTCTTCACAAGAGTACAATAGTCCTTTAACTGAAAGTGAATTAAAAAATAGTTTGAAAAATTGTCATAACTCTGCTCCCGGTCCCGATGGTGTTACCTACATTATGATTAAACATTTATCAAAACAGTCTCTTAAAAATCTCCTTCAACTCTACAATAGAATCTGGACTGAACATATTTTCCCTACTGCTTGGCACGATGCTTTTGTCATTCCTTTTCCTAAACCTGGCAAAGATGCTTCTGATCCCAAGAATTACAGACCCATTGCCCTCACAAGCTGCCTCTGTAAGCTGCTAGAAAAAATTGTAAATACTAGGCTTGTCTATATTTTAGAAAAAAGTAATTTGATTTCACCATGGCAGAGTGGTTTCCGACGAGGCCGTTCAACGGTTGATAATATTTTATTACTGGAGACTAATATTCGAAGAGCTTATGTGAGACGTAACCATTTGGTTTCAATTTTTTTTGACATGGAAAAAGCGTATGACAAGACTTGGCGCTATGGAATTTTAAGAGATTTATATAATTTGAACTTTCGAGGAAATCTCCCTATTTTTATTGATAATTTTTTAAGAGTCAGACGCTTTCAAACTCGTATTGGATCAGTTTATTCCGACTTTTATTTTCAAGAGGAAGGTGTGCCTCAAGGCAGTGTTTTGAGCGTTACGCTTTTTTCCTTGAAAATAAATGATATTCTAAAACAGCTGCCGCAAAGTGTCCATGGTAGTTTATATGTTGACGACCTGCAAATTTCTTGCCAGGGAAATGACATGCGCTTCATAGAACGCCAATTACAACTTGCTATAAACAGTATAATTAAATGGACAAATAAAAACGGTTTTACTTTTTCTACTGACAAAACACAGTGTGTGCATTTTTGCCGAAAACGAGGGCTTCATCCTGATCCAGAGATTTTAATGAACAACAGACCACTTTCAGTTGTTGACACTGCTCGCTTTCTGGGTGTTATCTTTGACAGAAAACTAACTTTTAAACCTCATATTTTAAACTTAAGAACTAAATGTGACAAAGCACTTAATATTCTAAAAGTCCTTTCTAACACTTGTTGGGGTGCTGATCGTCCATCTCTGCTGAAAATCTATCGAGCTGCTATTCGTTCTAAACTTGATTATGCTTGTCAGGTTTATGGTTCAGCCCCTCCTTCTTACATTAAGAAACTTGACACAACACATCATAGTGCGCTTAGAGTTTGCTCAGGAGCTTTCCGCACTACTCCTGTCCTCAGTTTATATGCTGACTGTGTGGAGCCTTCTCTCACTGACATTAGACAAAGGCTTTCACTTGATTTGTACTATCGCATCCTCTCACATCCTAATCATCCACTTCACTCTCATTTAAATAGTAACGATCATAATCTATATGTGAATCGCCCATCTTGCATTCCACATTTTGCTCTTAGAGTGAAAAACTTTCTTGCTGGCACCTCTCATATTCATACCAAAGTTCGATTTCGGTCTCTTATAAACATGACACCTTGGAATTTCCAATTAATTTCTTCTCTTCATCCGTTTAAAGGATTTGACAAACCTAATACAGATGCTTCTATTTTTCAGGCTCTTTACTCATCTCATCGCTCTCATTACAAGGACTACGTCGAGATTTTTACAGACGGCTCTAAGACAAGCAATAAAGTCGGTTGTGGTGTTGTCCTTGGTAACACCAGTTTTAGCTATCAACTCCCTAATTCATTTTCCATCTTCTCTGCAGAGTTTTTTGCTATTGAGGTTGCCCTTAACATTATTTCGTCTCAGCACAGTAGAAAATTCATTATATATACAGACTCAAAGAGTGTTCTTGATTCTCTCTCTTCTAGCTCTTGTAACCTGACTTTCATTTCAATTTTAAAAACTTACAACGACCTTTTGAAAAAGGGATTTGACATTTTGTTTTGCTGGGTTCCTGGCCACGTAGGCATTAAAGGCAACGAAGCAGCAGACAAAGCCGCAAGGCAGGCTTCCATACTCTTAAACTGTTCTGTTCCTTATGATGACATTAAGCACACACTTAAAAACTATCTTAAGAATATGTGGCAAAGGGAGTGGAATAACCAAAATAATAATAAATTACATGAAATAAAACCTCAAATTTCAGTCTGGCCTACACTTAACCCTAGAAAATATGATTGTCTTATTACACGACTACGAAACGGGCATTCAAGATTTACCCATAAATACTTACTACTTGGACAACAGGAACCTGAGTGTCCAAATTGTCATAATAGTGCTTTAACCATTCGTCATGTCCTCACCGACTGCCCTTGCCTTCGTCATCTTTATCGACAAAATTTTAATTCATCTTCACCCACTCTGACGAGCCTTTTAGGTGTAAATCCTCATTATCATCTGACAAACTTCTTGAAGGAGGCTGGTTTTTACTTCGACATCTGATTTTATTCTTTACATTGTTCATCCTGTTTTACATCTGTTTTATTATATACACTGTTTTTATTATTTTTGATTTTATCTTGTTTGTTTTGATTCATTTTTTACTGTGATTTTTTAATGACTTTCTGGATGGGTAGACCCATCCAGAAGCTACTTTCTCTTTTACCCTTTTGTTTGGCGCAGCATGTCCTACTTTGGACCTTGCGCCAAAAAAAGCTATTCAACCAACCAACCAACCATGCCCCGCGTGTTGTAATTGTTGATGAATTACATATCGAATTATGAATGGTTTTGATGTGTAAATAAATGTCATATAACCTTTCTGATAAATGTATATATGTGCGTATAAAATTAAACATTTTTAATTACAGTTTTCACGTAGTTTTACTGTAATTATATTCCATATTAATATTTTAGATAATTATGTTTTAGTTTCTTCGTTTTACATCTGGTTTAGCTTTTACATTTTACATCTAAATGCAAGAAGAGTATAAATAAAATGTTGAATCTTCATCAATACTTAAAAAGAAAAAGAATGGAGAGGAAGAAGAGGGCTTTTGATAAATTTTTTTAGAAAATAATTCATAAATTTTCAATTTATATATTTTTTAATTTCCAACATATATGGTAAATAAGTTGAAAATTTTCATTGAAATACGTTCAATATTATCTTTATTCTGCCTATTTATTTGTTCTGAAATCCAAGATCGCACTCTTTGACACATTTATAAAATCATTTTTATTCATATATATGTTCAAAGATTGAAACTACATATATTCAGATTTCAAAAAATTATTTTGCATATATCTAATTAATGTATAATATATAATTAATATATATAATTATTATTTTTCCTTGTTATTTGAAAATTTATGAATTTCTGTCAGAAGGGAAACAAAGTCATCATTTTAGTTTTCTACACTTCTTATCAGCAATCACTTTAATGAAATGATATTGTGCTGCAAACAAAATTTTACCGTTTTTCCTATAGCTTATTGTAAATAGATACATGTTTTCTTTTACTGTAGTTTTAAAACAGAAAATTAGCTGTAAAATTACAATATTTATTTTTTCATTATTATTATAATTATCCTGATATTTTATTTTTATTGTTTGAAAATAGTTATAGAGAAAAGAGATTTAGATTCTGTTTAGATTATACCTCTTCATCTTACGTCACTTCACAAACTGCCATTCCTTAAATTATCTTTCAACTTCGTTTTAACCCTTTGCCGACCCTAACGCTCTAAAACGTTCTAAGCAATGTTACAAAATTTAGGGTTAATTTTATTCAACTATCACCTATAATTTTTAGGAGTGATACTCGATATATATAACGGACGAATAACCTTCGAAAGGATTAGGGAACCGTTACAGTTAAATTTTCATGGTGGATATTGATTAAAAGAAATCCCTAAATTTGGCAACATTGTTAAGATGAGTGAAATTAAATAGACCGGCAAAGGGTTAGTATGTTTATTATAACAATTCTGCGTTAGGAAATTTTTAATCAACCATCAACGTTATCATATTAAAATCAATGACATAAATCAGGATAGCAAATTTATAGATTTTTTCGAAAGCTCTTTTAATCAGTAAAAGTTTTTTAGTTCATATACTTTGTATGCCATTTGAAAGTTGAATTTTTTGTTGTTGAATTACTAAATTTCATTTCTGAATGTACATCGGTAAACAAAAAAAGAATGTCTTAGAAGAAATCTGACGCAAAACGTATCAACAGAAAGCTCTTTTTTTTTTTTTTTTTTTTTTTTAAATCATCTCACAAGTTTAATTTGTGAATTTATATATAGGGGAGACCGGGGCAAGATGAAGAGCGGGGCAAGATAACGAATGTCTTAATTTTTCCGTTTTCCACTAGGTGGCAGCCTCAATCGGGCACTACAGGCTCTTCTATCGGCCGTTCGTTAAACAATAGTATAGAAACGCTGAAATCGCCATTTTTGTGTTAGTTGTGAAGCTTTGATTGTTTACCGCTGTCACGTTATAACTTTTATGCATGTGTAAATAAGCTCTGCAACAGCTACTGGTAAGATATATAGTTTCTCTTTAATATTTATGAGTAACTTAGTTTAAATACTACCTATTACCATGAATAAATGTCAATTAATCGCCTTCCTTCATGGCACTGAAAACGAATATTTTTAAACAGGCAGTCCAGGGCAAGATGACGAGCTCGTAATCTTGCCCCGAAACGAATACTTTCTGATCTTGTAGAAAGAGTCCCACCATCAGGAACTGTAGGCCACTGTAGTGATAACGGCTGGAGCAATGAGGGCACCTTTTTCTCTTTTTTGAAGCACTTTTATCTTCACGTGAAACCAAGCAATGAATCTCTTGCTCTGTTGATTATTGACAATCACAAAACTCACATATAACTTTGCAGGCTATCTTATATTGCAGAGAGAAAGACATCATCATGGTTGGGTTGCTGCCCCAACACATCACATCGTCTCCAGCCCCTTGATGTGTCATTTTTCAGCCCATTAAAAACCTACTACAGCCAAGCATGTGACAACTTTATGTTCACTCATCCAGGACAAACTATCATAGACAAAAATTCTGGTGAGCTTTTGAGCACGGCTTACTTCAAAGCAGCTACAGTTGGAAATGCCGTTAAAGGGTTTAAAGAATGTGGGATCGAGCCTCATAATCCTCTTGTGTTTAGCGAACATGAATTTGCTGCTGCAAAAACTACTGACCATGATGTTGTTGGCGATGAAACTGAGAATAACAGTGCTAATTCTCAGACCCTGGTAGTAGAAAACCAACATATAAACCCTCTAGAAGAACCAGAACTTATGGCAAATGTTAATTCCGATGCACCAAAGAAGCCTGTTAACGTTTTTGATTTCAAACCATTGCCTAAAGCAACACAGTGTGCGAAAAAAAAAAAAAAAAAAAAGCAAAAAACTAAGCTCAAGCATTCTTACAAGCACACTCATCAAAGAAATGTTAGAACAAAGGGAAAAGCAGAAGGAAGAACAGGAAGGTTTAAAAAAACAGAGAAAAGAATCTCGGGAAGCTAAAAAGGGAGTAAAAAAACTCAAACTAAGTTCCTGTAGGCCTAAGTCTATAAAATCCAGGCCAAACAGTCCAGTTGCATCAACTTCAAAGGATGTCCTGCTTGTGAAGAGGAATATTGTGACCCTCCAACAGAAGAATGGATCTAGTGCTGTAAATGCCAAGAATGGTGGCATGAGGAATGTTCCAATTATGAAAATGGCATTTTTATTTGTGACTATTGTTAGCTACACAACTAAACACTTCAACATTACGTTACAATGCATTACGCTTAGTTCGATACTTTGTAAGATGTAAAAACACAGTTATCATTTGTTAAACCGTGTAACATATTCAAAAGATAAAATATGTTCAACCTTTTTCAGTGTTGTCATCTTGCCCCAAGGCCAAAGTCATCTTGCCCCAGTACTGGGACAAGATGACGATTTGTTAAGGTTATGAAAAAATAAAATTATCCTTTAATATTTTTATTTGAAAAATTAAATGGAAATATATTTAATACTACAAAGGACTACTCTAACAGTTCATGTAAATTTAATTTTGCTATCCTTAAAAACAAATTAATAAACAACAAAAATTGTTAGCATAGTCATCTTGCCCCGGTCTCCCCTACATATGTGTAAACACATACAAATTCGCTGATTTTTTTGCTTGATGATAAGAAAGTTTTAACATTTTAGATTTCCCGAATTTTAATGTGACGTATTTGTTCTTTCGTACAAAATTCTTTCAAGTATTTTTTATTTATTTATTTAGTTACCTGGGTGTAGGTTTTCTTGGAAATCAAACAGCCGATTTTCTTAATTAACAATATATATATATATATATATATATATAAAGTGTTTAGTATAGCAGTTCCGATATTTCTTTAAAAAATAAACATATAAATGAATAATAATAATAAAAATAATAATAATAATTAAATTGTTTCCCCCCTTTTTTTTTCCTTAAGTATTTTATTACAATCTTTATAATATAGAAAACATATGAAAATATAGTATAGTACAGAAAAAATAATATTAAAATCTTTAAAAAATATTTTTATGCTGGTCTGTATCTAATCCTATGCTGTACCTAATAGGTATAGTTATGAAAAACCGCATACGATTTGATATTTCATGTTCCTAAACTGTGTATGAGAGGAGCTCTAAAAGAAATAAAATAAAAGTAAATTAAAGAAAACTCTGCAAAAGTTCAGTTTCTCTGCCAGTAAGGCATGAATTTATAACAATTTTACGTGAAAAGGAAAGGTGCAAGAAAAAAAAATGTGTTATAATAAGATACCAAACTCTCATAATACTTAAATTGTTCCGAACACCAGAGAAAAAATGTCAAAAATTATCTTTTTGCAGAGTAATTGTTTTTTATAAAAAATTACAGCAATTTTTTGCAGTGAAATTAACAAGACAAAATGGCATCAAATTTACAAAATGCCACAAAATATTAATAAATAAATAAATAAATAAAATAACAACAGAAAGTTTTATAAAGTCTACAAATGTCTGTATAAATATTAATAAAGCACTCAATATAAAGAAACACTGATTTATTTGCTAAAAAATTAGTTAAAAAGTTAAAATATTAACATATGTTTCGATACCACAAGGTATATTTTTCAAGACCGTTTCAATTATCACACAATCTTCGACTTTTCATATATTTTCATTTTTCATTTCAGTGCCATCTACGGATTCTCGGGAAAATTCAGTTTTTTTCTCCAATGTATTTCTGAAGTAGCTTTAATCATATTTTCGGTAAATTTATATGATATTTTATTAGACACAACTTTTTTGCAAATTAAAATTTCTGTTATTTTTCGTATGAAAACGGGTTAATTTTTCAGTCAAAGTTTTAATATCCAGCTATTATAAAACAAAAATAAAATAAAATAATATATAAAATAATATATAAATTTTTGTTATAAAAATTACTGTGCATAATGAAACTTCATATAATTTCTCCAAAATATGGCAAATATGGTTATATTTACTGCAGGGATACTATATATTAAAAAAAAAAAAAACTGAATTTGCCTGATAATCCACAGATGCCGAAAAATAAAAATGTATAAAAAGTCAAAGATTATGTGATGATTGAGGTATCGAAAAATATCTTAATTTTTTTTAACTTTAAAATTGCGCTTTTAGTACATAAAACAATGTATCTACAAATGTACTGTAAAAACTAAAATACACTCCTGCTCAAAAGTTTAGCAAGATTTGCGAACAATCAGTTTTTTTTTTTTTTTTTTTTTTTTTTTTTAACTTAAAAACTTATCTCTCCATGAAATGTTTTCGAACATTAGGTATTTAAAGAACTTGGTCTTCCTCATGTTTTCCAGTAAAGATTGGTTTAAAACAACATTTAGGGGGCCCGTAACAAATAGAGCAAAATCAATAATGTTTGTGATCACCTTGTATCGTTAAGTGAAAGAAATGAACTGCAACTTTAGGATATGTTAATAGAGACCCAATTCATATTGTGGATGAATTTGTGTGACGATAGCATGTTAAATAACGGAGATATAAGCATTTATTTTAAAACTTGGAAAAAAAAAAATCAACATTTTTTATTTATAACGTACAAAGTTTTTAACGAAAATTATTCTGACTTTCAGATAAGTTGGAAAATCACTTTTAAAACAATATACTGCAATCATAATACAAACATCTTAAATATCTGATGAAATGTGAGCATTTTTACGAAGAACGTCTTCACCGTGCATGTGCGAAAGATAAAATAATTTTTATTGCGTAGGTTGAAAGCTAGATATATTGGGTAACGTTTGCCAAAAATTCATTTGAATAGAGTAAAAATAAAACAAATGCGCAAAAAGAACGAGCTAGATTTTAAATATTTTCCAAGAGTTGAAATTTCTTAAAGGGTTTTTCACATGCCACGTAATTAATTTGGAGATCCAATTATTTCAACCACGCTCCAAATGTACTTTTTTGGGAAAAACCCCTTATAAGCTTGTAACTAGAACATATTTTTGCTTTTTTACTAAGATTTGTAAGATGATAAAGTTTTTTTTCACAAAACAGAACTTTTGGTAAGTGGTTTAAATAATTGGATCTTTAATTTAATTACCCGACATGTGAAAAACCCTTTAAGAAGTTTCAGCTCTTGGAAAATATCTAAAATCTAGCTTGTTCTTTTTCGAATAATTTGCTTAAATTTTACTCTATTCAAATGCACTTTTGACAAAAGTTGTCCAATATACTGGCTTTCAAACTATGTAATAAAAACTTTTCTATCTTTCTCACAGTGAAAACTTTTTTCATAAAAATGTTCATATTTCATGAAATATTTGAGATATTTGTATTTCGATAGCAGTACATTGTTTTAAAAGTATTTTTCCAATTTATCTGAACATGAGAATGATTCTCGTTAAAAACTCTGTACATTATAAATAAAAAACATGTTTTTTTTTTTTTTTTTTTTCTTTTGGGAGGAGGGGTAAAAATAACTGCCTATATCTCTGTTATTTAATATGGTATCGTCACACAAATTCAACCTTACTTGAACTGGGTCTCTATTACCATATCCTAAAGTTACCGTTCATTTCATTCGCTTAACGACGCAGGGTGATCACAAAAATTATTGATTTTACTCAATTTGTTACTGGCCCCTAAATGTTGTCTTAAACTAATCTTCACTGGAAAACACGAGGACGATCCAGTTCTTTAAATACCCAAGGTTCGAAAACATTTTATCGAGAGATAAGTTTTTAAATTGAAAAAAAAAAAAAAAAAAAAAAAAACTGATTGTTTGCAAATATTGTTAAACTATTGAGCAGGAATGTACAAAACTGCTGTAAAAAAAGCAGAAAAAACAGTAAAATCTACATTTTTACTGTAAAAGCTAAAATATAAAACAACTGTAAAAAAGTAGCAGAAAGTGCTGTAAAATTGACAAATGAGCAGTAAAAGTTAAAATACAAAACAGCTGTAAAAAAAACAGCAAAAAACGCTATAAAATTTACAAAAGAACTGTAAAAACTAAAATACAAAATAGCTGTAAAAATAACAGCACAAAATACTGTAAAATTTACAAAGCTTCTGTTTACTTAGGAAAAACGCAATTACTGTAAATTAACAGCAAAATATGCTGGCACCCATATTGCCAGCATTTTATGCTGTAATTTTACTGTAGTTTTTTTTTACAGTGTGGCTTATATTAAGGCAATTACCGGTTTATTAATTTCATACTTTAATTAATTTAAAAAAAAAAATCTAATAAAATTTCCGGTATAAATAGTAGACTATGTCCTATTTCAGACTATTATCTATCTCTGTACCAAATTTCATCCAGATCCGTTTAGCCGTTGTGGCGTGATTGAGTAACAAACATACATCCAAACTTTCGCATTTGTAATATTAGTATAGACATGTATTCACGAAAGGTTTTTCTGCAAAATAATACTGTATCCCGTATTACTTATGTCTAACATAACTAGCAGGATAAGGGAAAGTAATGTGAGTACCATAACAGATTTCGGTTAATTAAAATTTTTTTCATTCAGATTGACATGTGAAAGGAAAACTAAAGAATGTGAAAAGTTCGAAAACGCTGTTCCGTTGTACCTCCAGTTGAAAGATCTGACGTCATTTAATTTTTTTTGACTTTTCTAATTCTTTTGAAACTCGAGTTGTTCGCAGCTTGCACGAAAGTTACGTGTATGTTTATTTAATTCCGAAGAAGTAGTAAATCCAGCGAAAATATCGATTCGTCACATGACTATAATAATAATAACTAGCAGGTTTTGTCTGCTTCGTTGGGCACTATACTTAAATGAGTTGACAAAAAATCCCATATCATTATTAATAACCTAAGTTAAAGTTCTCGATGTGTTCGACAGAGGTTTCTCCCGCTCGCAACGTGAGGATTTCGAGTCCACACTGCCTTCAGCAACAACTTATCCGCTTCTTACATCCCCTTCTCCAGTGGGTAAGGGGTGTTTTGAGAAAGTTTTTATTAAACGGGTAAGGAGTGTTTATCGAAGTTTTGCGAAATCCCTCCAAAGTACATAATACGTATGCTTAATCAACATCCACACACCGAAACTCGCCGTTCGAAGATAATTTAAAGTGAATTCAAACGGGAAGACGTGTTTTTACACGTGTTTATTGTCCCCCGACCCCGGGGGGGGGGGTAAGGGGGAATTTCGTAAATTACCGTTACAATAAATGTTGGATACATATAAACAATTTATAAAATTTTTGCAATTAAATTTCGTGACCGCTAATATATATTTTCCAAGACAAATTTAGTGCTAAAAGGGAGATCTCGATTTTGCTCCATCGTAACGCCCCCCCCCCCTAAAAAAAAAAAAAAAAAAAAAAAAAAAAACATGTGTTTTTGTAAGTATTCTAAGGAAGACGGCACATGGCTGTTTTCAATACTTTGTTTCTGAAATTTCCTCCTAGAAAATGATATTTCCCCTCCCTCCTGTAATAATCAAGAATACCAAAATCGTACATAATGTTTTATTTATACTCAAGTCTAGTCTCCTCATGTGCAATTTCTTCACCGTGAAGTAATTTGGGGCCGAGTTATGTTTACAATTTTTTTTTTTGCTTCCTGCCCCCCCCCCCCCCAATGGGAAAGGGGAGAAATTTCGATAAATTCCGTTACTTCAGGGGTCAGATAAATCTTATACTATTAAGTGAGCAATATTTGTATATATATATGTATATTTCGCTGTTCTCGAAAACGGTAGCTCAGACAGTCATGTGATTTAACACAAAGGTACCCTCCGAAGGGTCATTGTGCACATCGAAGTCCGATTTTCGAATTTTTGATTAGTTTTCTTTTAATTAATAAAAATAATGAAAATAAAACTTCCCATTTCTATAATGACGCAGAATGGAAAATCTTTGGAGAGATTTGATTGGTTTATTTGATTTTCATTGATTTGAGAGTATTTTACATCGAACTACAGCTACGTTATGAGGGATTATAAGAGATTTGATTGGTTTATTTGATTTTCATTGATTTGAGTGTATTTTACGTTGAACTAGAGCTACATTATGAGGAATTACAAGAGATTTGACTGGTTTATTTGATTTTGATTGATTTGAGTGTATTTTACGTTGAACTAGAGCTACGTTATGAGGAATTACGAGATATTTGATTGGTTTATTTGATTTTTATTGATTTGAGGTAGGGGTGTCCAGGGATTTTTTTTTTAACATGCTTGACAGTAATTGCTACGAAAACGAGTTTCGTGCCTTTTCAGATTTATGCACAGCAAGGTAGGGGTGTCCAGTGATGTTTTTTGATTTTAACATGCATGATAGTGATTGCCGCGAAACCGAGTTCCGTGTGTTCTGAGATTTATGCACAGCCAGGTAGGGCTGTGCAGTGATTTTTTTGGTTTTAACATGCGTGATAGTGATTTTCGCAGAACCGAGTTTCGTGTGTTCTGAGATTCATGCACAGCATGTAGGGCTTGACTTTTTTTTTGGTTTTCATGTGCGTGAAGCGTACATATATGCTCTGCGAAAACGACTTACGTGATTTATCTGATTCCACCATTCATCAAATAGTGACTTTTACTGTACGAGTAACGGGTTCAACTGTTTCCAGAATATTCGAAGAATTAACTTTTCTATTTGACTGTTTTCCAGAATATTCGTTTTAATAATAGTTTTGTTGCACAGTTTCGAGAAGTTCAAAAAATGTTTAATATTGTCAAGGAGATCCCATAATAAAACTGTGAAGGAAATAGTCGCCAATCAAAATATATTTATTTAAACGTTTCAATTATTCAATTAAAAAGAAATACTGCCCAGCGAAGCGGGCGAAACCTGCTAGTATAAATGATCCAAGCACCAAACTTTGTAACCGCAGTTCTCATAAATTTCCCAGGACAAATTTTTCGCTCTCGATTTTGCTCTTTGTAACACATACCACCCCCCCCCCCCCCCAAAAAAAAAAAAAAAAAAAAGTCAGATCACAAAAAATCAAAAAAGTGTTTTGAAAATATTCTTAAGAAGACGCATGGCTGTTTTCAACATCTTTGTTCCAATTTTGGTAGAGTTCTACTGAAAAATCTAGAATTTGCAAAATTTCCTGCCAAAAATTGATTTTCCTTCTCCCTCCCCTTAAAAATTGAAATTTTCTAAATCGCAGACAATGTTTTATTTGTACTCCTGTGTAATCTCTTTATGTGCAATTTCTTCACTGTGTAGAAATTTGGAGCCGAGTTAAGCTTACAAAGATGTTTTGTACCTTCTGTCACCCCAAAGAGGGGAACGGGGGGTAATTTCGATAAAGCCCGTTACTTTAGGTGTCAGACACATGTGAACAATGCAAGCACTGGAAGTCGTGACGGCAGCTCCCATGGATTTCTCAGGACAAATTTAGCGCTAAAAGAGGTGTCTCGATTTTACCCCCTCATACCCCCCCCCTCCCACCGCAAAAAAAAAAAAAAAAAAAAAAAAAAAAATATATATATATATATATATATATATACAGACACGACATTATTTCAATATTTAAAACATGAAAATCTGACATTGACAGATTTTAATTTACCAGAGGCCTACTGCTAAACTTGTTAATATCGACAAATTCTTCTTTAGTTAATTCGTGACGATCTAAATTCCATGATAAATTTTTCATTAAATCAAACCAATGTGTTTCAGCTGCAGATATTGTAACAAATAACGTTGGAAGTCCAAACTGTCTTATAGCCGCAAAACAACGTTTTTTCTCTTTTTCCCAATGAGGGGGAGGTGTGCCTTGGGGGGGACTCATGTCAAAGGTGTGCCTTGGGGGGGGGACTCATGTCAAAGTTGTACCTTTGGGGGGACTCATGTCAAAGTTGGGCC
The DNA here is from genome assembly GCA_963930645.1 of Salticus scenicus. Classification (NCBI taxonomy): domain Eukaryota; kingdom Metazoa; phylum Arthropoda; class Arachnida; order Araneae; family Salticidae; genus Salticus; species Salticus scenicus. The sequence goes on along the minus strand of OZ005662.1, from coordinate 122,946,258 downwards.
TTGGGGGGACTCATGTCAAAGTTGGGCCTTGGGGGGACTCATGTCAAAGTTGTACCTTGGGGGGACTCATGTCAAAGTTGGGCCTGGGGGGAACTCATGTCAAAGTTGTGCCTTGGAGGGACTTCATTCAATAAATCCCCATTCAATAAACCGACTGAAATAGGCCCTTAGCACTATTAGGAGTGACGTATAAAAATTCGACAACGCTGTACCGACTGAAATAGGGGTACCTTGGGGGGGACTCATGTCAAAGTTGTGCCTTGGGGGGACTTCATTCAATAAATCCCCATTCAATAAACCGACTGAAATAGGCCCTTAGCACTATTAAGAGTGTATTATAAAAATTCGACAACTGTACCGACTGAAATAGGCCTCTAGCACTAAAAAAAAAAAAAAAAAAAATCACAAATTTTAAATAACAAAAAATGTGTTTTTAGAAATATCATAAGGAAGTCACATAGCTTTTTTCACCATCTTTGTTCCATTTTTGATAGAGTGCTCAAAAATCCGGAATTTGTGAAATTTCTCGCCAAAAATCGATATTCCCCCTCCCTCCCCTTCAAAATTGAAAATTCCTAAATCGCAGATAATGTTTTATTTGTACTCATGCCTAGTCTCCCCATGTGTAATTTCTTTACTGTGAAGTAATTTGGAGCCGTGTTATGCTTACAAACGTGTTTTTGATTTTTGCTCCCCCCAGGGGGGACGGGGGGGGGGAATTTCGAAAAAGTTGATATATATAATTTTAAGTTGGGTAAAGACCTAAATTTCTGACAAGTGCCGTTGAATTTCATCCAGCCTTTCTCATGTGATACTCGGACAAATATAGCGTTACAGACACGATGGCACACACACACGCAGCCAAAATTTCTGAAGTCATTTTCGGCTTTCATGATACGTGAAACGCGAAGATATTGTTACGAAATTGTAAATAATTGTGTTTATTTTTGTATAAATTCTTTCAAAGAGGCTTAGTAAGTTGATAAAATGCTAATTTTGTGCATTTCTAGTCGTTTTGGCGTTGAAATAGCCTTATTTTCCCTTAAAAACGCATTAAAAAGCCCCAGTAATGCAGGTAAAGGATTTGGCGCCAAATTTGGCGACTTTTTCCCACCTTGGCGAGAAAATCCTTATATGGGATATACCAAATATGGAAGCTGTAAGTTGATTGGTTGACCACTTTCTAGAGTTTTCTCGAAAAGTCTGGGTTCCATGGAACAGCATATAAGGAGCGCTTCCTCGCCAAGGCAGTCAGTTCAGTTCAGATCTCAGCCAGCTTCGCTAGTGCTTGCATTGCTCTTAAGCCTCTTTGAGAGAGACTTGCTTCAAGCGTTATTGGTATACAGTTTGTACTGTGGATTTGCTATTGACAGCTGTTGTTTAAGCTGTGGTTACTGCTTGAATTGAAGCTGATAATTGGTTTATTGACCTGTATTTTTCTGGAACTTTCTGTGAATAAATTACTGAATTTTTGTACGTTTGGCCTTTCATTCTCAGACAACTCACGAACCCCCAAGTACGCAACATTTCTGGTGTCAGAAGTGGGATTGTCTGTGAATGGTTATAACTAGAGCTATGGAAGAACAGGTGAAGAAACTTCTAGAAAGCTTAGCTACCCAGATGAATGAAATGAAAGAAGGGCAAAGAGAAATGAAGGATAGCCTGAGTCAAGAGATGAAAGAAATGAAGGTAGCACAAGAGAAAATGGAAACATCGCAAAGAGAGTTGAAAGACGGTTTGACTGAAGAAATGAAGGTAGCACAAGAGAAAATGGAAACATCGCAAAGAGAGTTGAAAGACACTATGGGTGAAGTTCAGGAAGAAATTAAATCTAATCAAGATGAGATGAAGAGAGAGCTTTCAACGGTGAAAGAATCAATCGAGGGTAAATTAACGGTTATGGAAAACAGAATGGATGGAATAGAAGAGAAAGTTATAAAGATAGAAGAAAATTTTGAAGAGAAAGTTATAAAGATAGAAGAAAGTTTTGAAGAGAAAGTTTTGAAAGTGGAAAAGAATTTTGAAGAGAGATTTATGAAGATAGAAGAGAATTTTGAGGAGAAATTTAAAGAAAACTTTGATCAAGAGCTGAAAGGAAAGGTTTCAGAGATAGAAAGCAAGTTTAAGAGAATGGAGGAAGATCTTGAAAGAAAAATTAGAGAAGAGTGGAGCGGAGAGGTAATAGGGAATGAACTGCAGAGCAAGATTCGGAATCTCGAAGAAAAGTGAGAATCCAAGCCCCAGGAAACTGAAAAGAAAGAGAGAAGAAGCCAGAATCACGAATTTATTAAGCTATCTACCTACGACGGCAGTTCCTACTGGCATGTATATAAGACGCAGTTTTCCATCGTAGCTGAAGCTAACCGCTGGGACTCTACCGCCAAGTCGGTCCACTTAGCAGCAGCGTTACGAGATACTGAGAAATGTTTCTAAAGAAGAAAGGAACGACTTCGAGGCCTTGACTAGAGCACTGGAGCTACGGTTTGGAGAGAAGTGTTCTAAGGACTATAGTCGCCTTCAGCTAAAGTCCCGTTACCAGAAAACGGGCGAAAGTTTGCAAGAGCTGGCAGCGGACATTCAGAGATTGTCACACCTAGCATTCTCAGACTGCCAAGCTGACACTCGAAACGATTTAGCTCTTCAGTACTTTATCGATGCAGTTCGGGATCCAGAAATTCAAAAAGCGCTGAGACTCTCCAACATCAGAGACGTAGAATCAGCTTTAGGCTATGCACTTAGGATAGAGGCAGCCCAACAAGCCTCCCGGAAAGACCGCCATACCATAAGAGCAGTCTCTTTAAACGATACGCCTGCTGGTGAAAATGAAATGAAGAGAAGTATCGAAGAGATCTTAAAGAGATTGCGCAGCCTGGAGAATAACAAGGAAATAAAGGACCGGAAGATAAAGTGCTGGGGCTGTGGAGGGGATGGTCACGTGAAGAGGAACTGCCCTGTACGACCAACTATAGGAAATCACCCGTCTTCACAATCACTACAGGGAAACTAAGAGGAGGCCATCTCGCGGGGCGGAGGTTGCCTAAAATTAAAGAGCCCCAATTTACAGTATTTCATGTTTCATCGATGAGTGGCGGCGATAATGGACTTCACGTCTATGGCCAAGTCAACAACGCCACCTGCCGGATGATTCTGGACACGGGAGCCAACGTGACCATCATTAGAACGGATTTGGCTCAAGAACTAAAAGAGAAGATCATCTGGACGCCGCCCTGCGTTAAACTCCAGACTGTGACCGGAGACGAAATCAAAATATATGGAAAAATGAACTTGGCCATCACTTTTGGGAATGCCAGTTACCATCATATGGCATATGTGGCTGATATAAGAGGTCCTTTAATCATTGGAATTGATTTCCTGAGAAAATTTAACTTTCATTTGGACTTCAAGAATAATGAACTGCATTGGAGTTCGGAAGACATCGCTGTGTTCAACACTGAAAATCAAGACATTCAGACAATTTGCCAGATAACAGCCAAGTCTGAAATTTCCATCCCTCCACACACAGAGACAATAGTTTCAGGAACACCACCTACAAAGCAATACTTCCGCTTGATTGAATACCCGAATACAGACAATAGCCCAAGAGGAGTTCTGGTGGCTTCATCTCTAGTTGATCTCTCAAAGAGTACTATTCCTGTGAGAGTCGCAAACATCAGCGATAAGGTCCGGACAGTGAAGAAGGATGAGGTGTTAGCAACCTGCACTCCTGTAACATGCATCAACCGCCCCACGCAATCAACTGAATCCAAGTCTTCTGAACAATTAATAACGGAATTACTCAAGAATGCAGAGTTAGGAAAGGAACAGAGATGTGCTGCGGAGAAGCTACTCCAAGAATTTAAAGACCTTTTTTCTCGAACACCTGAAGACGTCGGGAGAACGAACATCACCCAGCACAGAATTGATACAGGAAATCATCCTCCAATCAAACAACATCCAAGAAGACTTCCCTTTGCTAAACAGGAAGAGGTCACTGAACTTCTAAGTGAAATGCAGCACAATGATGTCATCGAGCCATCAACGAGTCCTTGGGCCTCGCCCATAGTACTGGTGCGGAAAAAAGATGGTTCAACAAGATTTTGTGTGGATTATCGTCGTTTGAATGACATCACGAAGAAAGACAGTTACCCTCTTCCCAGAATTGACGACACATTAGACACACTTGCTGGCAATAAGTGGTTCTCGACTTTGGATCTGAAGAGCGGTTACTGGCAAGTAGAATTACATCCTGATGATCGTGAGAAGACTGCATTCACCACGGGACAAGGACTGTGGCAATTTAAAGTTATGCCATTCGGATTATGTAATGCACCTGCCACCTTCGAACGCCTGATGGACACAGTGCTAAAAGGACTTTCCTATGAAGCCTGTCTGGTGTATTTGGATGATATTATCATTGTGGGGCGCACTTTTGAAGACCATCTACGAAACATCCGAAAGGTGCTGGAGAAACTCAGAATGGCTAACCTCAAATTGAATCCAGGCAAGTGTAACTTGTTCCGTCGTGAAGTGAGCTACCTCGGTGATATCATCTCTGCCGAAGGTGTGAGAACTGATCCTGAGAAGATCTCTGCAGTCGAGAACTGGAGTCGCCCTGAAAATGTACACGAACTACGAAGTTTCCTGGGGTTATGCACTTACTACAGGAAGTTTGTCAAGGGTTTCTCAAATATTGCCAGACCACTGCACAAGCTGACGGAAACCAAACAGAAGTTCCTGTGGACAGATGAATGTGAAAAAGCGTTCAAGCGACTTAAAGAGGCCTTAACATCATCGCCTATCTTGACATATCCACAGCCCGACAGACAGTTCATACTTGATACAGATGCCAGCCATGAGAGTGTCGGTGCTGTTCTGTCGCAGGAAATTGATGGTCAAGAACATGTCATTGCCTATTGGAGTAAATGCCTGTCTAAACCGGAGCGAAATTACTGTACCACAAGGAATGAGCTACTCGCCATCGTAAAAGCCATAGAACATTTCCATCATTACCTCTATGGCAGAAGATTCCTGCTCCGGACTGACCATGCATCTTTAACGTGGTTGCTCCAGTTCAAGAACCCGGAAGGACAGATTGCCAGGTGGATACAACGCCTGCAAGAATATGACTTCGAGATACGTCATCGTAAAGGGACTCTACATGGTAATGCAGATGCCTTGTCACGGAAGCCCTGCTCGGAAAGCTGCAAGTACCGCTCTAGAGCCGAACAGAAATACCTGCCGATAAATCTGGTTGCCTGCCAAGTTACTGTCTCAACACCATCAGATCAAGATCCCGATCCATGGAGTGACGAAGAACTTAGAAAATCCCAGTTGGAAGATCCTGACATAAAGCCAATATTACAGCTGAAGGAGACGACCAGCAACAGACCTATCTGGCAGGACATTTTCAGATTTAGTCCCATTACGAAAAGTTATTGGGCACTTTGGGACTCTCTTCATATCAGAAACGGCGTATTATACAGAAAGTGGGAATCTGATGATGGGAAAAGCTTCAGATGGCAGATTTTATTACCAAGATCAAAAATTCCAGCTGTTTTAGAACAACTGCATAGTAGCTCTACCGGAGGCCATTTTGGGGTAATGAAGACTCTGCAGAAAGTTCGGGAACGCTTCTACTGGTGCAAGGCAAAGGAGGATGTGGAGAAATGGTGTAAATCCTGTGATGCTTGTGCGGCACGTAAAGTCCCGCTGTAACGAAGTCGAGGAAGACTGCAACGGTATAACGTGGGAGCACCATTTGAACGGATTGCAATCGACATCTTGGGTCCTTTGCCACGGACCTCCAGTGGAAATAAATACATTCTCGTCGTGATGGACTATTTCACCAAGTGGCCTGAGGCATATCCCATTCCCAATCAAGAGGCATGCACAGTCGCAGAAGTCCTAGTGCAGCAATGGGTGTCAAGGTACGGCACGCCCCTACAACTTCATACCGACCAAGGTAGGAACTTTACCTCTGATGTTTTCAAAGGACTGTGTGAACTACTCGGCATAGACAAAACCCGGACAACACCCTTACATCCCCAGTCGGACGGCATGGTCGAGAGGTTCAATCGTACCATTCTGAATAACCTCTCCCTTCTAGTATCAAGGAACCAGCAAGATTGGGACTTGAAGTTGCCATTGTTCCTGCTGGCTTATCGAAGTGCTGTCCATGAAACCACCGGCTATACTCCAGCCCAGATGCTGTTTGGACGTGAACTTCGTCTCCCTTGTGATCTCCTGTTTGGTTGTCCACCCGATGCGCCTTCATCGCCCGAGGAGTACATACAAGATCTCCAGGCACGATTTGAGGACGTTCACAACTTTGCTCGGGAGCGAATTCACATTGCATCGGAGAAAATGAAGACAAGGTACGATCTAAAGGCTACGCAACATGAGTTTCAGGAAGGAGAGAAGGTCTGGTTGTGGAATCCTGTTCGACGCAAAGGACTCTCTCCCAAGTTACAGTGCAACTGGGACGGACCATACACAGTCTTAAAAAGGCTGAACGATGTAGTGGTGCGGATTACTAAAACACCTTCATCAAAACCGAAGGTGGTGCACTATAATAGGCTAGCCAAGTACCACAAGTAACGGTAATATTAAAAATTAAAAATGTAAATACTGGTAAAATTTGCGCATGCAAATTTTACCAGTAACTTTTGAAGTATGCGTAATGTAAATATTTGTATTTGTACATATTTGTAAATTTTGTAAATATTTCTCACTTAATTTGTATTTCTATTTTATCGTTATATGCAACTTAGTTTTTGTGTTTTAGATTGTGTAAATTTGTTTAGTTTCGCCTCTTGACCAAGGGTTGTACTGCCCGGGACGTGCAGTCCTTGGGAGGGGGCAGTGTTACGAAATTGTAAATAATTGTGTTTATTTTTGTATAAATTCTTTCAAAGAGGCTTAGTAAGTTGATAAAATGCTAATTTTGTGCATTTCTAGTCGTTTTGGCGTTGAAATAGCCTTATTTTCCCTTAAAAACGCATTAAAAAGCCCCAGTAATGCAGGTAATGGATTTGGCGCCAAATTTGGCGACTTTTTCCCACCTTGGCGATTTTTTTGGCGACCTTGGCGAGAAAATCCTTATATGGGATATACCAAATATGGAAGCTGTAAGTTGATTGGTTGACCACTTTCTAGAATTTTCTCGAAAAATCTGTATTCCATGGAACAGCATATAAGGAGCGCTTCCTCGCCAAGGCAGTCAGTTCAGTTCAGATCTCAGCCAGCTTCGCTAGTGCTTGCATTGCTCTTAAGCCTTTTTGAGAGAGACTTGCTTCAAGCGTTATTGGTATACAGTTTGTACTGTGGATTTGCTATTGACAGCTGTTGTTTAAGCTGTGGTTACTGCTTGAATTGAAGCTGATAATTGGTTTATTGACCTGTATTTTTCTGGAACTTTCTGTGAATAAATTACTGAATTTTTGTACGTTTGGCCTTTCATTCTCAGACAACTCACGAACCCCCAAGTACGCAACAATATCGCAAAATGTTTTGATTCTGACAAATTTAAAGACAAAATTCTGATTTTATTAATGTAGATAGATAATAAATAATGATTAAAAAAAGAAAAAATAGCAACTTTCACTTTTTTCTCCTATGTCACTATTCGATCTTCTTAAAAGGCATTGTTTTGTTATCGGTCGTTCTTGGCGATTTTTGTATTTGGCGCTCAGAAACGCAATATGAATCGGTATAGTACGAAATAAGTATAGTACGGAATGTTCTTTCATATTATTGATTGAATTTTGAATATACATTATTAACGTGAGCATGATTTTCGAAAGGAATTAAATATTGTTACGAATTTGTAAATAATAGTAGTTATTTTTTATATAATTTCATTAAAAGAGGTTTAGCCATGTTATAAAATATCAATTTTTTGCATTTCTAGCTTGCTTTGGCGTTAAAATATCTCATTTCCTTCAAAAACCAGTTAAAAAAGCTTCACTAGGGAGGTAATGGCCTTAACGATGAATTTGGTGACTTTATCCCTCCTTGGTAACTTTTTTTTGGCAACTTGGACGAGAATATGAAACAACTTGCAGGTTGGTCTAGAACTCTATTTGGAGATTCTGTTTTGGTGATTACGGCAGAATACGATTTTTGGAAATGGTTGCCATGGGTTCCAAGCGCAAACAAAGCGAAAACGCGTTTTTTCAAAATGGCATCTGTTTGTGATGTACACAAATAAATTAAACTTATTTTTTCGTTAAATAAAATAGCAAAAATAAAATAGAATACTGAATATTTAAATGTCGGTAATGTTATCTTTATAAATAATTGGAATGCTGGTTGCCATGATCAAAAGAAATAAACAGCAAAGAGGTTGCTATATCATGTTACAGAACGAGATAGTTATCGTTCAAAACATCAAAAGAAGATCTCCAAATAAGGTTGTGGACCAACCTGCAACATCTCTTGACGAATTCACGAAATTTTTGGGTTAAATATCACAAAATTGAAAATAATTACCCCGTATATTGACCAAAAAATTTTTTGATTGAAAAAGGCACTAGTATAGGTCAGAAGAAATGTCCATGCAAATTTTCAGCTCATTAGCTGCAGAACTCTAGGCTCAATCGCCGTCAACATTCTTTGTCTTAACAATTACCAGAAGAAGAAGAATCTGACCGGTAAATTTCGGGTTTTCAAAGTTATATAACTCAGGCCCCTTAATTCGGAGCGACGTGCAAATTTGTATGTTTTGTCTTAAGGGTATGCTTAAAGTCTGTGCAAAAAATCATAGGTCTAGGGGATCAGGGAGCTGAGGTACAGGTAGTCGAAAAGTCGGAGATGCTATGTCAACATAATATATACTTGTAGCGTTTCACCATTAACTTTTCTACTTTGTAAATTTCATTTGTTTTTCTCTTAATGTTTGTTTTAGTTTGGCGTGTGTTTGTTTAAGTTTGGCGAGGCGGAACGCTACCGCTAAACAGGCTAACCTTAATATATTTACCACAATCACAACTTGTCTAGAATCAAGGGGCACCCTCAAATATAGTCTAACCGTGCGCTATATGTGGTGGTCTTTTTATCATCAAATCGCGTACGAGGAAAACAACACGATGTCCTGTTAGCATCGTTGAAATCTGAAACTGCGTCAATCTTAACTTTATACCTTCGATAGATTCGATACCTTTGATATATTACCTTCTACTTTAAATATCTTTTGCCGTTTTGACGGCGAATTGAAATGGCAATCGAATTGCATAAGTAAAGACCTTGGCGAGAAACATCCGAGCTACTTCAGTGCCAAATTTTACATCTCGCCAAAGGGGTCCCAAACTAAATCTATGTCTCCTTGTATCTTATACATAAGAAAGTGATTCGAAAATATAAGAAATTTTAAAGACCTAAAATGCGATTTGATATCTGACGTCCTCGGCGAAAAAACGAAAAAGATCGCCAAGTTATGTGGTTAACATATTTTTTTTTTCAAAATTCATGGTTATTTTAATAACTATATTAAGAGAAAAAACAATAATCTGAAACAATATTTTGCACAATATATATTACGAAAATATACATCTGTCATGTATATTTTCGTATTACGTTTTTGTTGCCAAACACAAAAATCTCCAAGGACAACAGATATCAAACCTATCCTTCTGTTCTATCTCTGATTCGCTATTTAATCATATCTCAAATTTAATACTACATTACAATACATTAATGATAAATGATTTATAATTCAGTGTCTTCTAAAGTTTTAGCTAATGCACCATTATGATATCAAACATTTTATTACATTTTTAGAACCAACTGACTAGTATAATTTAATATTTTCTTAATTTTGACAAAACATCGTAATAAATTAATGATAAGTGATTTACAATTAAACCTCAAATTAGAATCTTCTAAAATTTTGACAAATGCATTTATTAAGGTCAATTACTGGACTTCTTCTTCCGCAACTTTCTTTCCCCGTCTTAATCGTCGTCGTTTAGAAGTAGATCGCTTGCGCCTTCCACTGCTAGAACGCCTGCGTCTTCTTCTTCCGCCGCTGGAACGTCTACGTCTTCTGCTACCAGAGCGTTTTCTGGATCTGGACCTACGTTTAGGCGAACGTTTTCTTGAGCGACTTCTGCTGCGCGATCTCCTACGTCTTGCTGTCTCTTTGATCTTGTATCTTCCATCATCCAGCGATAGCAATCCTTTCTCAACAGCATTTGCAAGATATAATTGCACACTTTTCAGATCAGAGAAGGCATCCTTCAAGGGTTGTTTAGACAATAAATATTGTTTCAATTCGGGTAAAGATAAGCCTTTAGAATCCCCAAGATGGCGAATAGCACTTATTACAGCTTTATCGGTATCTGCTTGTAATTCGTAAACTCCAGCCATCAATGATTTTTTTTTTTTTTAATTTTATGTACTTCAAGTAATGAAAATTTATTAGAAAATTTATTGAAATTTACTGACAAATAGTTAAATATTAATCAACGGACGAAGAAAGAATTTTGAATTCAAATAAGACGATATAATAGATTTAATTAGAAATTTTGTTCCAGAAAAAGAAAAAAAAATTCACGTTTCTCGTTCTCATATAGCTCATGTAGATGTTTTCACACGCTTATAAATAAAAATAATGTTCATGGAGGTGATATGAGAGTACGAAATAAATTTAACTAATTTCATCAAGATTCAGTAAACGAAATTTAATGAAATTTTAAAAGCAATGTGTGTATTTAGTTTACATTTGAATGTTGAAATAGTTTTAATTGTCTGAAATCTTCTAAATGTTTTCTTTGGAGTAGGAAGTTTGAGGTATTCTAATATACTATTAGTATTTACTTTTTCTTACCCATATATAAGGTAGAAAAAGCATTGTTTTCGAGTAAAATTTTCGAAATTGATTTTTTGTTATATTTACGAGTTATGACGTACCCTGAATAAAAAAACATGTTTTTGTGGATGGTTGTGTGTATCTCTTATCACGGCCTTACTAGATCACTCCTCGGCGCCAACACGCCAACGTCGTAAGCGGCCGTAACAAAACTGCAAAGATCAATGTATGGCGAGGAATCGATTTTCAGGGTCGGCAACAAGCGCCATCTACTTTCCCAGGCTTTAGCAAACGTGGAAAATGCCAAGAAACATTAAATATTCATCCATGGTTCAACAAAATAATAATATATGTATATAATATAATTTTTAAAAAGACACAATTTAAAATTATTTTTATAAAAGTCTTTCTAATTCTTATTTATTTTCTTTCATGCAAAACAGAAATTGGAAGAAGAGTATCTTTTATTTAAGAGAAAACGACTAACATCATTTATCATTTTTCAATGAATTGATTTAAAATTATTGCCACAATTATTTTTATGATTCATATATTTTTCCGTATCGGAAGACTGCATTTTGAATTTAATTAAATCAATTTAAATGCTCTGAAAACGGAACAAATTTATGCAGTTTCATATACAAAACTAAGTTAATTTTGCCGTGGTGGCGCTGTGTGCCAACCCTAACATCCAATGCATTTGATTCCGGAAAAATCGTCGATTGTTATGGCCGCTTTCACGACGTTGGCGTGTTGGCGCCGAGGAGTGATCTAGTAGGGCCGTGCTCTTATCAACGTATCTCAAGAACATGTAATAGCAGAATGTCCAAACTCATTATTCTCGACCTGTGTAATATATGAATGCTGCACTAAACTTTTCATTGAGATCAAGAAAACGGTTCGTATACAAGGACATCCAAGAGAATTCAAATACATTACGTTTATGGGCGAAATTTTTGGTAGGTGCAGTTTAACATCTATTGCTTATATTTAACAAAATGAAATGAACATATATTTTTTTTATGCATATGAGCATATTTTGTGTAGAATATGGTAAGAAAATAATTTATACCATATTGAGTATGATGACTCCGAAGACAGAGTCCTTGAGTTTGAAGAAGAACTATATTACATGGGATATTGTAGGACTTAGTGAAATTAGAAGGAAATGCGAAGATTTCTAGACTTGAAGAATGAAAATATTCTTTATTATCAAGGAACTGATAATGGTAGATGTAGTGAAGTAAGATTTTTGGTTAACAAGAACCTTTAAAGGAGACAAACGTTAAAAACAAAGTAATGAAAGCCGCAAGCTTTTCCGATAGAGTTACAACATTCACCATCAAACTCTCTAAGCGTTATAATATAAAGCTGAGATAATTCAAGTTTATGCGCAACCCTGCATATGTAAGTTATTGAGAAATTCTACGAACATGGCGTGGAGGCCCTCAGCAAAACCAGAAGGCACAATCTTAGAATCATTATGGGAGATTTCAATACACAGATTGGTACTAAATATTCAAATGAACGTCTAATTGGTGCATTTGGAAAGGAACTAGAGATAAAAGAGGACATAGACTGATTAAATTAGCAAAATGTGAAAATTTTTATGCCATGAATTCATTTAAGAAAAAAAAAAAAAAAAATAATAAATCAAAGAAGAAATGGACATGAAGAAATCCCAATGGAGGAACAAGTGAGACATTCTATCTGAAAAGAAATACGCTTTTACTGATTGTGCTGTGATAAATAGATTTAACTCTGGTAGTGGTCACAGGCTGGTACGCTGCAAGGTAAAATTTTGCATTTGAAAGACAGAAACTGGTGCAAATTCTAAACAAGAGAATTGAATCATCTATATATTAATTTGAAATTTGTTTTGTCTGTCTCCACTAAATTGAGAGAACGGCTAGGTGTAAAAATTTGGTTGAGGTGTCTAATAAAAGGTCTTGGTCTGTAGATGTGTCATAAAAAGAGAAAAATAAAAAAGGTCGAAAAGTTCCTTCCCTTGGGGGGCAGGGGTTAAACACACGTTGGCGAGCATAACTCAGCTCCAAATTATTTTACGGGGAAGAAATTGTACATGGGGGATTAGACTCGAATACTAAAAAATCACTTTCTGCGAATTTGAATTTTTTGATTTTAAAGGGAGGGGAAAGGGGGTAAATTAGTTTGAGGGGGAAACCCGTTCTAGACCCACACATGTAGCACCTCATTTTAAAGATCTTGAAATTTCATGTCGATTGGTAATGTTCGTATACAATGTAGTGCGCCCCCTGGTGGTGAAAAATCGAAGTAGGTGATTTTGTTGTAGACCCTATCATGTTACACCTTATTTTAAAGGTCTTAGTATTTCCTGATCGTTTCTGATGTTCGTACCGTACAGAACACACTGCGCCCTCTGGCAGTGGAAAGTGCAACTAAAGGATTTTGCAATTCACACTATCATGTGATACCTTATTTGAAAGGTCTTGGAACGTATAATAAAGATAATAAACTTACTTTTACGTATCATTATTACCCGGGTTACATGGGCTATGACCCTATCATGTTATACCTTTTTTTAAAGGTAAGGTCTTGGTATTTCCTGACCGTTGGCGATGTTCGTACAAGAACACTCTGCGCCCCTGACGGTGGAAAGTGCAACTAAAGGATTTTGCAGTTGACACCACCATGTGACACCTTATTTGAAAGGTCTTGGAACATATAATAAAGATAATAAACTTACCTTTACATACCATTATTAGCCGGGTTACATGATCTATGACCCTATCATGTTACACCTTCTTTTAAAGGTCTTGGTATTTCCTGACCGTTGGTGATGTTCGTACAAGAACACTCTGCGCCCCCTGGCGGTGGAAAGTGCAACTAAGATGTTCGTACAGAACACACTGCGCCCCCTGGCGGTGGAAAGTGCAACTAAAGAATTTTTATTACCGTATAATAAAGATAGTTAAAAACAAATTTTAAAGATTTCAATCATTTCACCACCATCTAGCGTAGAGTTGCTAAAGTAAGCTGAACTGGCGCGAAATTTTTTTTTACTTTCTGTCACAAGTCATCTCACGTCCGCGTCGCTCCTCGATTGTTCCTGTCCGTTTTCTCCAAGACCTTGGTGACATTTAAATATGCGGATTTTAAAAAACGGACAGGAACAATCGAAGAGCGACGATTTTTGAAACATTATGGTCAATAAAGTGACCGTCGAATTCGACAGGTTCCAGCTTTGGGTGCGGTGGCAGTCAAGATTACTCTCGAGGTCTCACCTGGACATCCCGCGGCCGACGGCTGCATCCAAAATATCGTCTTCAATGAAATACTCAATTAGAATTTATAACTGTATTCGTGTTAATTCGTCATTCCATTTGTACTCTTCTTTTATTTTTACTCAATAAAGATAGTTAAAAACTAATTTTAAAGATTTCAATCATTTCACAGCCATCTAGCGTAGAGTTGTTAAAGTAAGCTGAATTGACGCGAAATGTTTTGTTTACCTTCTGTCACAAGCCATCTCACGTCCACGTCACTCTTCGATTGTTCCTGTCCGTTTTCTCCAAGAGCTTGGTGACATTAAAACATGCGGATTTAAGAAACGGACAGGAACAATAGAAGATCGACAATGTTTGAAACATTACGGTCAATAAAGTCGCCATCGAATTCGACGGGTTCCAGCTAGTAGCTTTTAAAAGCTAAAAAAGAAGAGTTCCAGATTGAAGTAAAAAACAGATTTCAGCTGCTTGAGAATACAGAAGAGTCAACGAGTTCACGGTAAATTTTGTCAATGTTGTTATGGAATCAGCAAAAAATGTTGAAGGTTTGGACGAAGATAAACTTATTAAGAAAATCTCTGAAGAAACGCGAGAGGCTTATGTAAAACAGAAGAAAATATTACTAAAAAGGTCGAATTTTTAAAATTATGTAAATCGATTTTAGAAGACTCGAAGAAATTTAATTGTAATATGATCCAGCAAGCCATTAAAGAAAATACAGGTTTGAAGTCTGCGAAAAGAAATTTGATACTTGGTAGGAAAATATTTCTAGCTTTGAAGAAAAAAATGGAAATTGCTCTCGGAATCAAGAGAAAATTCTAAAAGAGGCAGGAAATTTTTATACAAAATTGTACAGCTCATCTGAACAACTCAGTATTTCACCTGCTCTATCAAATAAATGCAAACGACACTATACATGAAAGAAGAACTAGTCATGGCAATAAAAGTAATAAAAAATGGAAAATTTCAGAAGACAAAATGATTGTGAATATTTAAAAAACAGGGAATGAAACTACTGATGTTCTTCCTGAACTATTCTACAAATGTACAAAATTATGTGTTGTTCTAAAAGACTAGGAAAAAATGCTATCATAATCTTACTTTTTAAGAAAGGAGAAAAAGGAGATATTAGAAACTATCATCCAATCAGTTTGATCTCAATTCTGTATAAAATTCTGATGAAAATTCTGACAAATCGCTTACAGAAACAATTAGATGAAGCACAACCTAAAGAAGAAACAGGATTTTGATGTGGTTTTAGTACCATCGACCCTATTCATACCATTAGAGAAATTATTGAAAGAAGTAACGAATGCGAACTCCCTCTGTGTGTGGCTTTTGTAGACTACGAAAAAGCTTTTGACTATGCATCATCACTAGCAGTTATGGATACAATAAATAATACTAATATTAATTCAGGATATACTCACATTATTGGAAACATCCATAAAGAAGCAACAGCCAAATTAAAATTCCACAAAACAAGTAAGGCATTCAAAATTATAAAGGGTGTAAATCAAGGGGGCACAATTTCACCTAAACTGTTCAATGTAGTACTCCAAGAAGTTTTTGAGAAACTAAATTAGGAAGAGAAATGCATAAAAATTGACGGAGAATTTATAAATCATTTGAGATTTGTAGTAGGGATGAAACGGATAGTGATTTTGCCGGATACCGGATATCGGATATCCGGAGCTCTTCTGCCTGCCGGATACGGATATCCGGACCGGATATCCGTCGGATATCCGGCATTAGTTTTGTTTTTTGTTGTGTTGTATATTTCTTTTCTTTTTCTTTATTTTAAAACAATAAAATATAAACATATTTCATATACTATTCTTTTAAAAACATTTTAAATAAAATTTATTTAAGCATATTTATTTAATATTCTATTTATTTGTGCAATATTGCCATGAAGAATAAAATTTTAAGCCTAACATACTCATTCCTACACTTGCAATTTTTGGTAAAAAGCACTATCACAAAAAGATAGGTTTTGTTCAGAATTATAAAACTAAAACTTATTATTTACATATTTTTTACAATACTATTATTAAAAAAATGAAATAAAATATTTTACTAATATAATCACAGTTGAAGGGTTATTTTCACATGAAAACTAATATGTTGTGGCCATCACAAAACTTTCTTCTACATAATTCTATATAACAGCGCCACTTACGGTTTAAATCGTATAAAAGTTTAACCATAGCTTCTCACAACAAATATTTTACAAAAGGAGTTTATGCAATTTTAATCAACAGATGCTGAGATATATGCTCGTGAAAAATCATAATAGAAGCTCCACCTGTCGGCTGATATACACATAAATAAGGTCAACATTTGCTTTCATAATGGTTGTCTTATATATCAAGTTTCATGCACATATGTCATAGAAGTTGGGATTAACTTAGCCTATTCATTGGGTAAATTATAGTGCAGTATTGCCACCTGTTGGCCGATATACACCTAAAATCAATCGCAATAGTGTTTCACAATGGCTGGTTCTCTCACATACCAAGTTCTATGCACCAGGGGTGTTTGTGACTCAAAAGTTAAAACCCTGAAAATTAGATCCTCAAATTACAAAAAACCCAAAATATCAAATAATACTCAAACTATTTAGGCCAGAAGCCCTCAATCCTTTTATATTTCATTCACATATCACCTGGATAACAAATGAACAACCAATGAAAGAAAAAATAATTTTATAGGAAATATGAAAACACAGATGGGTTAGAGTAAAAACCCTGAAATCAAGGGTAAACCCTGAACACAAACACCCCTGAATTATACACAATAGAATAAGAGATATAGCCTTCCCCTTTTGGGGGGAAATTTCTGTATTGCAGAGCCACCTACTGGCCAACATGCACCCAAACTGAACCAGCATAATTTCTCATAATGCCTTTCCAGCATGAAGTTTTGTGTAGTTACATAAAATAGAACCTAAAATATAGACTTCCCTAAATTGCTGAAAGCAATGTATAACAGCACCACCTGTAAAGCGATTGGCACCAAAGTTTGATAGACACTAATATATGCCAAGTTACATGTACATATATATTTACATGAAATTCTGTGCAGAAGTTTCTGAGATATAGCCTTCCTCTAAGTTGCAGAAATCGCAGTATGGCAGCACCACCTGTTGAGCCATTTGCACCAAAAGTTGGTAGGCACTGATTTATGTCATGGTGCAACTACGCATAAATTTATATGTAATTGTAGTACGCAGTAATTCCGGAGGTACAGTTGAACAGAATTTTTGTCACACACACACACAGACATTTTTTTTAAATTGGTCAAACCAGGTTCTGGACTTCTTAAAATGTGTAAATCCATCAAAAACCAGAAGTTGAAAATTTTTATGAATCCAATAATTTCTTTTGAGACATTTATAAGAAAACATAAAAAAAAAGAAGAAAAAATAAATAAATAAACTAAAAGCTTCAAACTAGTATGTTATGGCCATCACAAAACTTTCTTCTCTATCTCTCTATATAACAACGCTACATGCTGTTTAACATGCAGAAGAAACATAATCATAGCTGCTTACAATAAAGATTTTAGATATTGAGTTAAATGCAATTTTAATCAAAAAATTTTGAGATGTAGCCATGTGGAGAATCACAGACGTTGAGGAACAGCTGCGCCACCTGTTGGTCGATATACACCCAAATTAAGTCAACTTTTATTCTCATATTATTTTTATCTTGTTTATCTCTTAAATTTTATAGATGTTGAGATTTAAAGCCTTACTATTTCACAGAGTAAATTGCAACATAATATAGCCACCCATCGAACAATATGCACCAAAATTGAATCAACATGATGTTTTATAAAAATGACCCTTTCCCATACTAAATTTTTAGCAATTATACACAAATGAATCTGAGATATAACTTCCCCATTCACGGGAAAATTGCAGCATAGCATCATCACCTATTGGCCGTGATGCACAGAAATTGAATGAACATGTTTCATTAATAGCCCTCCCTGTGACACATTTAGTTTATTTTTTTAATTATACACAGTATAAGCTGAGATATAGTCTTCATTTAAATGGGAGAAATCACAGTATAGCAGCGCCATCTGTTGAGTGATTTGCACCAAAAGTTGATGGACACTTTTTTTTTGGTAAGATGCAACTATGTATAAATTTATATGAAATTTTGTGCATTAACTCTTGAACTGCACAAAATTTTTGTCAGATAGACATTTTCCAAAAATGGTCAAATTGTGTTTTGGTTCCCTCAAAATGCGTAAATCCACTGAAAACTGAAGTTGAAAATTTTCACGAATCCAATACTTCCTTCTATTTAATATAGAAGAAAGTAATAATTCAAAATGAATTGATACTTTTTACTTATTTTATATTTTTATATTCTGTACAGATAAGAAAGAAAATTTTACATTAGCCAGGGTAGCTCAGTGGTAGAGCATCCGTGCGTTAAGCGGAGGTGCCCGGGTTCGATTCCCGGCTCTGGTATTTTTCACATAGTTGGTAAAATAAAAATATATCAACCTTTACACTCCAATTTACTTAAAATGAATATGTACTTTTATTTGAAGTAATTTTAACTTTTTCGGATATATCTATGCAACGCAACAGGGAATTCTAAATTCAGGTGTTTTAGTAAGATATTCCATTAAAAATGCAAATTTATATAAATTGGAGGATTTTTTAAATATCCAAATCGAATAGATAGATGGCGCAAGTAATGCCAGGTTTCTGCTAGTATAAATATATGGTCACAATAACAACAGAGTTTATTGTGTATGGAAAACTGGATTGTAAATAAACAGGTTCTAGTCATTAAATGCACATTATTCGACTGATTCTTGAAACATTCTAACAACTTTAACATCCAAGACTAACAATATTACTAAACAATCTAACAACATATTAGCAAAAGACATGAAAACAGAGTTATATATACACTGCAACTGCAGAGAATAAATATCATTTGTTCAGGAACAACAATGAACAGCTCTTTTTATTGTTATGGGGAAGATTAGGGGGAATGTTATAGATCACTCTGGAAAAAAAAAACCTAGCTAACTCTGTACAAAATTAAAATAGGGCTTCTGTATTTCTTAGATCTGAAGCTACTTTTGGCTGAATTTGTTTGCTAATGAGTCCAAAATCGATTTTCGCAGAAGCTAACTTAAAAAAAAAAAAAAAAAATTCTTTACGAGCTACAACTGATCTAAAAAAAATTTAAAAATTGTCGCAAAATTTTCATCTGATGGGAGTTTAAGCTTGAATTTTCTCTTTCGGATATCCGTCGGATATCCGGCTTGAAATTCCCGGATATCCGTATCCGGTGTGCTGATATCCGGTACCCCGCCGGATATTTAAAACTAAGCCGGATAGGCCGGATACCGGATAGTTACCGGATATCCGTTTCATCCCTAATTTGTAGATGACATTGTACTGCTTGCTTCTTCATTTGATGTATTGCAAGAAATGCTTCAAGAATTAAACAAAGAAAGCAAGCTCGTTGGATTGAAAATGAACCCCAGTAAGACAAAAATTATGACAAATTCCTTTGTTTCTCCACTGAAGGTCATTGTTGATATAAATGAATTAAAAACGGTAAGCAGTTATACTTATCTGGAACAAGTCACTGCGATGAAGGGGAACATCATGGAAGAAATTAACAGCCGAGTTAAACTTGCATGGGGAGCATTCGGAAAAAATAGTTCTATATTCGAAAGCGACTTCCCAATTTGTTTGAAAACAAAAGATTTGATCAATGTATTTTACCTGTATTAATTTATGCTTTATAAATTTGGGCATTAACGTGAATAATTGTGCAAATGCTTCAAACAACCCAGAGAAGCATAGAGAGATGCATGTTAGGATATACCCGAAGTTACAGAAAGCGAAACACATGGATTAGGGAGCAAACCAAAATACCTAGTGTCATTTGTAGTGTTAAGAATTTAAAATGGAACTGTGCTGGACACCATGCCGGAAGAAACGATGATAGATGGACCATCAAAATTTTATTTTGGATACCGAGAGATAAGAGTAAGAAATCGAGGAAGAGACCACAGTTTCGTCGGAGAGATGAAATTGTGGAGTTTGGAAGAGCATAATGGAGAAAGATTGCAAAAAACAGGGGAATCGCCTAGGAGAGGCCTTCATCTTGCAGTGGATTGATAAAGGCTGAAATTGATGAGTATATAAATCGAAAATTTTTACAATTACATAATTTCCCTCCATACATATAATATGATTTAGAACTAAAAAAAGTTTTTTAAATGTAATTTATGTATCTGCCAAGCATTCCACTAAAAAAGGTTGCCATTGTCCCGTCCACTCTTATAATAGGTCTATGATTCACACACAGGCAGAAGGAGTGGATCGAGACCTCGAGACAGCACACTTGCTCGTCTAGATTTGCGGTTAATATATTGTCTTGGTGGAATCTATCGATTCATATGTTAAATGTAAAGTTCTTCAGAAGTTATATTTTTTTAGGCAAAATCATAAAATTATAGAACATAGATTATTTTTAGGAATCAAATTTTAAAGGCTTAAATTATATAAAATTGCACGCTATATAAATAGAATTAACCTATTATTTCTTCCTGTATTTATTACAAGTAAAAACTAGTATGTTGTAGCCACCATAAGACTTTCTTCTATATTTTCCTATACAAATTCCCTCAATAACAATAAAAAAAAAAAAAAATTACGATTTTTTTTTCCAAGTTTTTTTTCGTTAAAAGTAAAAAAAAAAAAAAAAAAAAAAAAAAAAAAAATCGATAACTTTGTTTTAAATTATAGCATATTTATTGTTCAACCATTTGTTTTAAAGGTATTGACGAGACCTTTCGAAAGATACCCATCTTGAAAATCCCCCCCCCCCCCCCCTGGGGTACTTAGCCCCAGGGGAGGAAGTGTGCCCCCACATGCACAAAATTTTTTTACTAATTAACTACTACTATTATCAATAATTCATATTAATTTTACATTCACAGGTAAAGAATAACTCTCATTATGTACGTTTATACGGAATTTTGTCCTATACTGCCATGTTAAAAATTTAGAAAAAATACTATCACAGCGCCAGTTTATGTCAGGGGCCAACTAAATACCAAGTTTAGTTAAATTTCGTAGGAAAAAAAAAAAAAAAAAAATTACGATTTTTTTTTCTAAGTTTTTTTTCGTTAAAAGTAAAACAAATCAATAACTTCGTTTTAAATTACCACAGATTTATAGTTCAACCATTCGTTTTAAAGGTATTGACGAGACCTTTCGAAAGACACCCATCTTGAAAATTTACTCCCCTCGAGGGGGGGGGGGGTCTTCCCCCCCAGGGGTGAGGTGAGGCTCCTACATATACAATTTTTTTCCCAGTTGACTATCTCTATTATAAATAATTCTTGTAAATTTCATAATGATTACTAAAAAATAATTCTCTTTATGCACATTTATACAAAATTTTGTCCTATATCACCATGTTAAAAATTTAGGAAAATCGGGATGGCAACGCAACCAATAAGACAATTTTTACCAAAAGTTGATAGGCACTAATTTATGTCAAGGTGCAACTACATACCAACTTGTATGAAGTTCTGTGCAGTAGTTCCTGAAATACAGTTGCCACAAAATTTTGTCACACACAGACAGACAGACAGACATTTTCTAAAAATGGTCAAATCGTGTTCTACAGCTCTCAAATCAATCAAAAATCCGAGGTCGAATATTTTTACGAATCCAATACTTTCTTCTATTGAATATAGAAGAAAGTAAAAAAATAAAAATTTTGACAATCTAGTTTAACCCATTTAAATTTAAATGTTTTCTTTTCATAATAAACAATAAGGGGACGACTACTAACTGCACTCGTTTACTTTCCCCCCACTTTAAAAAAGTACCAATTACCCTCGGACATGCAAACGCCTCCTGCAACCTGAAACCTCCGTTATGAATTTAGATCCTTCCACTAAAAGTATTGAAATAGAAAACGAAAGATAAAATGAGAAAACATGTGAACTTGCGTTCTATCATGCACGTACGTACGCTTCGCTCACATAAAAAAAAAAAAAAAAAAACTTCACTGGACACCCCTGCCTCGCTGTGCATGAATCTGAGAACTCATGTAACTCGTTTTCGCAGCAATCTGTATCATGCCCGTATGTTCGCTTCGCTTACATGAAAACCAAAGAAAAAACATCACTGGACACCCCTGCCTCGCTGTGCATGGATCTGAGAACGCATGTAACTCGTTTTCGCAGCAATCAGTATCACGCCCGTATGTTCGCTTCGCTTACATGAAAACCAAAGAAAAAACATCACTGGACACCCCTGCCTCGCTGTGCATGGATCTGAGAATGCATGTAACTCGTTTTCGCAGCAATCAGTATCGCGCACGTGACCCCCCCCCCCAAAAAAAAAAAAAATATATATATATATATATATATATATAAATAAATGGATACCCCTACCTTGATGTGTATGAATCGCAAAAGTGCACGAAATTACGATACTTACGTATTATCCGTAAGTACAATTAATATAAACGTTATAAAAATGGAAAAATATATTGTTGCGTACTTGGGGGTTCGTGAGTTGTCCGAGAATGAAAGGCCAAACTTGCAAAAATTCAGTAATTTATTCACAGAAAGTTCCAGAAAAATACAGGTCTATAAACCAAGTATCAGCTTCAATTCAACCAGTAAACACAGCTTAAACAACAACTGCCAATAGCAAATCCACAGTACAAACTGCATAGCAATAACACTTAATGCAAGTATCTTTCAAAGAGGCTCAAAAAAAAGCAGGCATTAGCGAAGCTGGCTGAGAACTGAACTGAACTAGCCTTGGCGAAGAAAACAGCCTCATATACCCCTGTAGAAAAGTGTGGAAAGTTCCGGAAATGTCCGTATCTCATCAGCCAATAAGATTAGAGCTTCCCTATTTGGTATATCCCTTATAAGGATTTTCTCGCCAAGGTCGCCAAAAAAATCGTCAAGGTGGGAAAAAGTCGCCAAATATGGCGCCAAATCCATTACCTGCCTTATTGGGGCTTTTTAATGCGTTTTTAAGGGAAAATAAGGATATTTCGACGCTAAAACGACTAAAAATGCACAAAATTAGCTCTTATCAACTTACTAAGCCTCTTTAAAAGAATTTATACAAAAATAAACACAATTATTTACAATTTTGTAACAATATTATAAGCAATAATTAACTATAAATTTCCTGTATCATTCATTTTTATATTAATGTAAATTTGGCGATTATTCGCTGGTATGTGGATAAGTACCTTCTTATTAATTCCTTAATGTAAGATTCCTTAATGTAAGGCAAATTCTATTTTATATAGCATCCGTTTCATAATTTAAGCCTTTAAATTTGATTCCTAAAAATACTTTAAATTTTATAGTTTTAAAATTTTGCCTAAAAAATATAACTTCTGAAAAACTGTATATTTAACATAGGGTAGATGATTCCGCCAAGACAAAAGTTTAACCGCAAATATAGACGAGCAAGTGTGCTGTCTCGATCCAATCCTCAGGCAGAGTCCAAGGAAATCTCTTAAGCCTAAAGCGTGACAGAGTCAGGTACTGATGAGCGTAACTATAAATGCTGATTGTATTTCATACAGCTTGCACGAAAGTCACGTGTACGTTTCATAATTCCGGAGTAAATCCAGCGAAAATATCTACTCGCTACATGACTATCTAAGGTAAATGCACCAGTAGTGGACATTTTAAGGACATTTTCCGGCTATTTTTTGTGTAATTTCCTAAATTTTAATGTTTCAAAAAATAATTAATATTTCACACCTTTACTAACTCTTTCTTAACCCGACTGTATTATGAAAATTGCTCATTGTAGCATTTATTAATGTAAAAAATAAAAAATACGGAGAGCTTAAAATGAGCCAGTAGTGGACACACTAAAAACCCAGTATTGGACCCTTTTTTGTTCCAGTAGTGGACCCCTTTGAATTTTTGCTTTAAAATTCAAACGTTTCTATGTCTTGGGGACAGACCGTTTTAGCAGTTTGTGCTCACATACATGAATCCCCGTTGGGGCCAAGATTTAGGCATAGAATAATAATAAAGAAGAAGGAGCGTAAGTGTTTTGGTTTCGGTTTGTAAAATCCATGAATGCCGGGTATAGGGTTGTAACAGTGCTTCCATCTGATTGGTTGGCGACATTTTTGAATCGTCTCGTCTCTCTGTCAATCAGTCTGCGAGGCAGCACCCACAACAAACAGCGATAAATGCGCTGAGGATGGATGCCCTACTTCAAGGTTGAGAGGAGCAAAAGTAGCTTTCGCTGGCATTTCACTAGAAGGAGTTTGTAAGCATTAGAGTATTGGCATGCTCCTTCTTCCTTTATTATTATTCTATGGATTTAGGGCTAAAATTTGAGTGAATTTTACGTCGCACTAGTGCTACTCTTTTGGTTATTGGAGACAGCCTGGGAATCACTAATAAGGCTAGTCAGGAGATATCCCATCACGATTTTCAACTCGTGGTCGCAATGTTCTCCATGTTCCCACCAAAGCTAATTTTTTGAGGGTTATCAAATGTCTCCGGACTGTCCGTAAAGGTGAGTTTCAGACCTTCGTTACCTGCCCATAGTGTAGCACTCGTGCGACATAAAATTCACTCATGACCGCAGTTATGCTATTTCAATATCGATGTTTCAATGGGAACTGAACTTAACTAACAAGTCCAATATTGAACCCAAAAAAAGAAATACGAATAAAAAAATTAAAATGTCCCAAGATTATCTCATGATTCAAGCGAATTTCCATTTTCTTCAGTTTTCGGAATTTGGGAATTTCCATCTTCTCGCAGAAAATCAAAATTGTGATAGCATGTCTCCTTACCCTCTTAGGAGTGAGTCCCAGACCGGCGCCAATTGCTAAATGCGTAGTTTTAGAGTGACATTTAAAAACACTGAATTCAGCTCTAAAACTGCGAGATTACAGAATTGTGTCCACTACTGGATCTGACCTTAAAAGTCAAATAAGCCAGTAGTGGACAGGGCTGTCCACTACTGGCTGTCCCACTTATTGGTCAGGATGCCATTTTTTTGGTACCAGTAGTGGACACCCATAAAAATACTATGTGTTTATACAAGATTTAAAAAAAAGCAAAAGAAAAGAATTCTGCGTACTTATTTTAGTCAGATGAAAGCAAAAAGTAAAAGAAATCAGTTAAAAATAAGCAGAGAGAGAGAGAGGAAATAAAATTTCATTTCCTTATTCAAAGTGATAAGAAGTAAATGGCAAAATCACAAAAAATGCAAATTTGTTTAGTTAAAATAACATTATTTTAAAACTAATAGCCGGAATTATTTTTAGTTAAAGGGTTTAAGAATAGAGGACTATAACTTCCTTCCTGAACATTGCTCGAATCTTCAGAATTATTAGGTAGCTTATTTTCCGAGTTTAAAATTAAAAGTGTCCACTACTGGTACAGGGTCCCCTACTGGTGCGTTTACATTATTTATATAATTTGCAAGAGAAGTGACGATTCCGGTTAGTACTCATCTATCTAGCAAGTTTCTATTTATATAATTTGCAAGAGAGGTGACGATTCCGGTTCGTATTCATCTATATAGCAAGTTGCATTTCATACTTTAGTTAATTTTAAAAAATCTAATTGTCCGATCGATAAGCTGTTTAGTCCGACAGATTAAAAAAATCGCTCCTTTCATTTGGTACCTTATTTGTAACGAAGTTTTGATTAGATTTTTTAAAATTAATTAAAATAGGAAAATAATAACCTGGTAATAACTTCAAAATTGGACATTTATTTTTATAATTGTTGCCAAAAAAATTCACCAGTTAATTTTTTTTTAGTATAAAATGAAATTTAATAATAATAAAAAAAAATAATAATCGCATAAATTATGCATTTTTGTCTAAAATGGCGATAAAAATTCAAAAGTCGACAAGGAGAGCTATATTAAGAGCTATGATCAGATTTACATATTTATATACATATTTATTTATTTTTCTATATACCAACTACTATTAACTAACTCAACTACTATTATAACCCCAAAAATTGTCTAACGCGGTAGATGTAGCCGATCATAGCATATTGTAATATATTTGGCGTGAAATTTTTGTCATTTTATAGTTGATCGAATAAATCAAATAAATATAGAAAATAACGTGAAAGAAAATATTATGTACACCACGTATAGTGTTGTTCATATCTTACTGGGATTTAAATATAAAATTGCAACTTCAATTTTTTCGATACTGTCCGTTTCGAAACTGTCATCTGATAAGCATACAAATGGAAGCCCACTGGTAAGTTATTGTCACAGGCAATAGGGACAGGCACCCGAGAGTCTGCGAATGAGTGGGTCGCTACCGAAGGCAGCGGGGACAAGAAGCAAGGCTCTTGAGGAATGTCATGATTTATATATATAATATATATATATATATATTGTTTATAAAACGATATAGAAAAGAGTTTCCTTTAAATATAGGGACAAGAGAAGCAGGCAAAGTCTTCGTTGATTCACTACCTTAATTGATTTCATATTCCGTCATTTTTGACAGGGTTATATACTAGTAGTAGTAATAATAATAATAATAATAAATAACGATTTAAAAAAAATTAGCAACTTTAACTTTTTTCCCCTATGTCACTATTCGACCTCGTTAAAAGGCATAGATTTGTCGTCCTTGGCGATTTTTGTATTTGGCGATGAAAAACGCAATACGAAAATAGACATGTTAGATGTATAATTTCGTAATAGATATAGTACGAAATGTTCTTTCGTATTATTGATTGGATTTTGAATATACTTTATTAACATGGGCATAATTTTTGCAAGGAATTAAGTATTGTTACGAATTTGTAAATAATAGCAGTTATTTTTTACATAATTTCATTAAAAGAGGCTTAGCCAGGTTATAAAATATTAATTTTCTGAATTTCTAGCTTTTTTTGGCGTTAAAATAGCTCATTTTCTTTCAAAAACCCATTAAAAAGCTTTTCTAGGGAGGTAATTGCCTCAGCGATGAATTTATCACCCTTTGGTAACTTTTGTTTGGCGACCTGGACGAGAAAATAGAACAACTTGCAAGTTGGTCCACAACACAGATTATCATACAGGTAGGACAGTGAAGCTAAAGCGCGAACCGGAAATATAGTAGCACCACTAGTGTCAACAGAGGGGAACTACATGTGTTAAGTCTACATGAATAGCATCTTTGATCGAAAATTGTTTTTCTATTTCGCGAGTAGTTAGTAGCAGGTTAGTATGGAAAGTTTTCTTTTTCTTCACTTTCTATTGTTTTTGAATTCACAAAATTATCCTCAAAACGTTCACAGCTATTTTTCTAAGAAATAAAAATTAATTTTTATAATGTTTAAAAATATGCTTTGTCAAACATATTCAAGTACAAATTAAAATTACAAACTGTAATTCTGAAATAGCAGTATGAAATCATTAAATATTTAACGTTGCTTGCTTTAAATAATACAAAATGCTTTAAAATGAAAAAAATGTTTTTATTTTATGTATATTTTCAAAATTTATTTTCTTAATATTTAGCACTTGCTTCTGAAAATAAATTGCTTTTGACAATCAAGTTTGTAAACAATAATAAAGTTGTCAAACGAAAACGTATGTGCAGTTTTCTTTCCTTCACTTTTTCTACTACTTTTAAATTCACAAAATCATAACATTCACAGCTATTTTCTAAGAAATAAAACTAATTTTTATTATGTTTGAAAATAAATTTTTCCAAACACATTCGTGTTCAAGTGTACAAATTAATATAACAAACTGTAATGCTGAAATAGCAGTATGGTATGAAAGCTTAAATATTTAACATTGCTTAGTTCAAATAATACAAAATGCTTTAAAATGAAAAAAAAAAATTTCTGGTTTATGTATATTTTCGAAATTTATTTGCTTCATATTTAGTACTCTCTTCTTAAAATAAATTGCTTTCGACAATCAAATTCGTAAACAATAACAAAGTTGCCAACATCAATACAATGGTTAGTTGGTTGGATGTTGGGTTTAACGTTGCACTATTACGATATGAACATAGATACAATAAAAATAAGACGAGCGATTGCGTAAGCTGGAGAGTTCGAGAAACTTACAGCCGTTGACAATAGGGTCGTTGAAGTCAAATTTTAGTTACCGAAGACTATACGGGAGTGTCCTATCTGTATAATAATCTGTGGTCCACAACTCTATTTGGTGATTTTGCTTTGGTGATTACGGCGGAATACGATTTTCGGAAATGGTTGCCATGGATTCCAAATATAAACAAAGCGAAAACGCGTTTTTCAAAATGGCGTCTGTTTTGTAATGTACACAAATAAATTAAACCTATTTTTTTTGTTAAAAAAAAATAGCAAAAATGGAATAGAATACTGAATATTCAAATATCGATAATGTTATCTTCCTAAATAATTGGAATGATGGCTTCCATGATCATCAAAAATAAACAGTAAAGAGGTTGCTATATCATGTTACAAGACGACATCGTTATCATTCAAAACGGCGCCAAAAGAAGATCGCCAAGTAAGGTTGTGGACCAGTCTGCAAGTTGCGATACTTTGGGTTAACAGACCTGTAATCTTCTGGAATATTTTGTAAATAAACTTTTACGACTCTGCAGACTTGTCACTCATTCACAGATAAATTCACAAACCCTGAGTATGCAACAGTATGCTTGGCAGATAACTTGATCTTTTTTTTTTTTTTTTTTCGACGACAAGAAGGACAGATATCAATCCGCTCCTGTTAAAATTATTATTTTTGCGATTGTTATTTTTTATACATTAATTTTTTGCAGTATTTTATAACTTATTTATATTTAAGGCTTTAAATGTTAAAAATTTAAATCTCGTAAAGGGGTGTTGGAGGACTCAAAGCTAATTGACTTCACGGGGATTCTAGTCCTAGGTTATCTGGGTTAGATTTTCCTAGCAATTTTCGGAAAAAACCTTGGAAAGCTACAAATAGTTGGGCAGACGAGCGCAGCCTGGATACGATCCCAGCATACCTCATCTAAAAGCTTCGTGAACAAAAACTTTCGGAACAACTATAGTATCTACCCACAACTGAATTTGGCGATAATGGCTAAATCATAAATTTAAAAATCCTAAGCTAAATCATAAATCATAAGCTAAATAATAAATCCAAAATAAACAGCTTGCAGGCTGCCATATTATACCGCAAAGAGTCCAGAACGACATCGTTATCGTTCAAAACGGCGCCAAAGTAAAATCGCCAAATTCAGTTGGGGGGAGATACTATAGTTGTACCAAATTTTCGGCCACTGGTAGATCGCCAATGGCAGAACTAAAATCTTTTGCGAAAAACACCTGGGTAGCTTTAAAAGTTTAATTTAAACAGTTGCGAATAAGGTGAAATATGAAGGCTTTTTTCTTGTTTTAGTGTAACTGGGTCTAGTAAAAAATGACCGATGGTCGCCAAATAGGCGATAGGGGCGCATTATCTGATGGTCTTTTTTGCATCAAATCGCATCCGAGGAAAACAACACGACATCCTGTTGGCATCGTTTTAATTTGAAACTGCGTGAAGGCCATCGCTCATTCTTGACTTGACCTTCGACTTTAAATATCTTTTGCCGTTTTGGCGACGAATTGAAATGGCAGTCGCAATTGCGTAAGTAAAGACCTCGGCGAGAAACATCCGAGCTACTTCGGTGCCAAATTTCACATTTCGCTAAAGGGGTCCCAAACTAAATCTGTGTCTACAAATCATTTATTGTATCGTATACATAAGAAAATGATTCGAAAATATAAGAAATTTTAAACATCTAAAATGCGATTTGATATCTGTCGTCCTCGGCGAAAAAACGAAAAAGATCGCCAAGTTATGTGGTAAACATATTTTTTCAAAATTCATGGCTATTTTAATAAAGTATATTAAGAGAACAATCAATAATCTGGAACAATATTTCGTACAATATATATTACGAAAATATACATCTGATATGTATATTTTCGTATTACGGTTTTTTTACCAAACATAAAATTCACCAGGGACAACAGATATCAAATATATCCTTCTGTTCTATCTCTGACTCATCTCTATTTAATCACATCTGAAATTTAATACTACATTACAATACATTAATGATAAATGATTTATAATTCAGTGTCTTCTAAAGTTTTGTCTAATGCACCATTATGATATCAAATATTTTATTACATTTTTACAATCAACTGACTAGTATAATTTAATATTCTCTTAATTTTGACAAAACATCGTAATAAATTAATGATAAGTGATTTACAATTAAACCTCAAATTAGAATCTTCTAAAATTTTGACAAATTCATTTATTAAGGTCAATTACTGGACTTCTTCTTCCGCAACTTTCTTTCCCCGTCTTGATCGTCGTCGTTTAGAAGTAGATCGCTTGCGCCTTCCACTGCTAGAACGCCTGCGTCTTCTTCTTCCGCCGCTGGAACGTCTACGTCTTCTGCTACCAGAGCGTTTTCTGGATCTGGACCTACGTTTAGGCGAACGTTTTCTTGAGCGACTTCTGCTGCGCGATCTCCTACGTCTTGCTGTCTCTTTGATCTTGTATCTTCCATCATCCAGCGATAGTAATCCTTTCTCAACAGCATTTGCAAGATATAATTGCACACTTTTCAGATCAGAGAAGGCATCCTTCAAGGGTTGTTTAGACAATAAATATTGTTTCAATTCGGGTAAAGATAAGCCTTTAGAATCCCCAAGATGACGAATAGCACTTATTACAGCTTTATCGCTATCTGTTTGCAATTCGTAAACTCCAGCCATCAATGTTTTTTTTTTTTTTTTTTTAATTATTATTATTGTATGTATTTCAATTATATATAGTAATGAAAATTTATCAGAAAATTTATTGATAATTACTGCCTAATAGTTAAATGTCAGTCAACGAACGAAGAAAAAATTTTGAATTCAAATAAGACGAAATCGTAGATTTAATTAGAAATTTTGTTCCAGAAAAAGAAAAAAAAGATCACGTTTCTCGTTCTCATATAGCTCATGTAGACGTTTTCTCATGCTTATAAATAAAAATAATGATCATGGAGGTGATATGAGGGTACAAAATAAATTTAATTCATTTCATCAAGATTCAGTAAACGTAATGAGGCTTCTTGAATAGCGAAGTCAAGTTTTATCCGCGTTTGTAATGATCGATAGATGGCGCTTTCTGAACTGCAGTTGTTAGTAAATGTAATAGCCACGTGTATTTATTATTGTTCTTTCTCCGCCATTACATCATGGAAAATCGATTGCATAATATTATGATATGCAGTGGTATGATAATTTCACCTTAGCCCACCAGAGGGGCTAAGGTTCATTACAATCGCGGATAGTTTGATTTTTGACTGCGTCTGTTAGAGTAAATTAAAAACAAATAATTTCAGGTGATCCAAATGATATATTTTGAAGTTAGCGCGTTTGTTACTAGAAAAGTTTGTTGAAGATTAATAAGATTCACGGAACGAAAAGTTGTCTGAAATTTTTTTAATAAACTTTTGAACTTAATAACAGGTTTGAATTTTATATAAATGTAGATACAATAATGAAACGGGGGATTGAGGGGGCGGTATCCCCCCTCACATAGAATTATTTGCCAAATAACGGTGTTCCGAAGCCTAATTTAAATTGTTTTAACATAGGTTTGCATAACAGTCCTCGTTATCTCAACCCTTAACCCTTTCAGTCGCAGTGTTCCCGCTGATGGAACACCTAATTTTAATTCTCAAGTGCAAAAACTCATCCCGGAAATTTTTTAGCAAAAATTTACATTTATAACATAGCAGAAAAGGCCCTTTTTTTAACTTGAAAATTTAAAATTTCTTCTATTTTAAGTATGTTCGTAAATTCGGTGGCAGTATAATTTAAATGATCTGAATTACCTCGCACCGCAAAGGGTTAAAATACTCCGGAATAAATTGAAATGTTGGGATCTATGCAACTTTTACGAGTTTTTGTTGTCGATAATGTTTACTTATAAAATGATTTATTTCTTAAATTAAATATTATTTGAATTTAATAAGGTTTACTTACAGATGTTTCAAACCGAAAATTTCTCGAAAAGGAACAATGCTAATTTTTTATTTTTTAAATATTTATGATCAGCTATGTGTCTAAAAGCCATTTTTAAAATTATTTTAGTAATTTTTAAAATAAATTAAGTAGAGAACCTTAAAGGGTTAATATCCAATCTGTACTTTTAGTGTTAAATTTTAGTGTAACAGAAATTCGTGTGAGTGACACACCAGATTATTTCTTTTACTTTGTTGTTCAGTATGTGATCTTATACTCTCGGTGCGCCCACACACAGAGTTTAATAAAATCTCTTAGCCATTTACATATATAGATGAACTAGCAGGCAACGCCCGCTTCGCTGGTCCCATATTTTTAAATGAATCACTCTAATTACTGAATTCTCAAAATTGCATTCATTTTTATCACGTGAAAAGAAAAGAGAAACAAAATCTGATTAGGAAAAATGTCCCACCAGGTTCTCACTGCCTTCGGAAAAAATTCCCAAAATGCTCTATCTCTTATTTCTATTATTTTCCCCCTTCGCCCCCCTCCCGTATATCCTAATAATTTTACAAATTCGAAAATATCCGCAATCGATTTGTAGGTATCAAAAAACCACTATGCACCAGTTTTGAACTATCTATCTCTATTTTTATTTTTTGGCCCCTCCGTTCCCCCCCCCCTTCCCGCCCCTCCCAATAATTTAAAAAATTCGAAAATATCCGCAATCGATTTGTAGGTATCGAAAACATCTATGTACCAATTTTGAATGATCTAACTCTATTTTACTTTTTTTGCCCCTCCGTCCCCCCCTCCAACTTCCCGGCCCTCCTAATAACTTTACACTTTCGAAAATATCCCCATTCGACTTGCAGGCCTCTAAAACCTATCTGTACCAGTTTTGAACGGCCTAACTATATTTCTATTTGTTTTTGCCCATAGCCCCCCTTACCGCTCCACCCCCTTCCCGCCCCACCTAATAATTTTACAACTTCGAAAATATCCGCAATCGATTTGTACGTATCGAAAACCTCTATATACCAATTTTGAACGATCTAACTCTATTTTTATTTTTTTGCCCCCCTCTCCCCCCCCCCACCTTCCCGGCCCTCCTAATAACTTTACATACTTTCGAAAATATCCCCATTCGACTTGCAGGCCTCGAAAACCTCACTGTTAAAATTTTGAACGGCCTAACTGCATTTCTATTTGTTTTTGCCCCATAGCCCCCCTTCCCGCCCCGCCTAATAATTTTACAACTTCGAAAATATCCGCAATCGATTTGTAGGTATCGAAAACCTCTATATACCAATTTTGAACGACCTAACTCTATTTTTATTTTTTGCCCCCCCTCTCCCCTACCACCCTTATGCCCCTCCTAATAACTTTACACAATCGAAAATATCCTCATTCGACTTCCAGGCCTCTAAAACCTATCTGTACCAATTTTGAACGCCCTAACTGTATTTCTATTTGTTTTTGCCCCTTAGCCCCCCCCCCCCCCTGCTGCCCCACCTGGGGGCTGAATTTCTAAAATTCCAGAAATTGGTTTTTAGATATTTGCATTAGCTATATTTTAGGGCAAAAATTTCACGTATCTCTATTTTTTTGTTTGAGATATATAGGATTATGCGAAATCACGTTTTACGCATGTGGAATCACGTTTTGCCCCCCCCGCCCCCCTTGGGGACCGAATTTGGAAAATTCCAGAAATTGGTTTTTAGACATTTGTATTAGCTATATTTTAAAGCAAAAATTTTACGGATATCTGTTTTTTTGTTTGAGATATGAAGGATTTTGTGAAATCACCTTTGCCGCCCCCCCCCCCCCCCTTGGGGGCGAATTTTGTAAAATCGCTTCTTAGTGGATGCCTACGTCATAGAAAGAACATTGTCACGAAATTTCATGCTTCTAGGTCCAGGGCCTCTAGAACGAGCTTATCGAAATGCACTCGTTATCGGAATTTCTCCGATGTGACGTCACATTCCGATAGCCTTTCTTATTTCGCTAGAACGAACTCATCGAATTGCTTTCATTATCGGAATTGTCAGGCGGAATCGTTTTCTGAAATTTCGACTGGTCTTTTCCGAGTGAAATCGTCGTGAGATAAACAATTCACGGTTCTAATGGCGTCCATCTTGGCATTAGGTGTTGTTCAAGAAAATGAAAAATCAAGTTTTAAATATATTTAAATCTTAAAAAATAGTTAAGTTAAATGAAAATTGTAATATATATATATATTGGTAACTAAACTTCTTATTTAAAAAGTACGAAGAATAACATGTCTTAATATTTAAAGTTATTGAAAGTTAATTAAATATAATAAAAATTACAATAAATACCCACATATATATTTTTTTGTAATTAAAATTCTTATTAATCATGTCTAATATTAATAGCATATCTATTAAGAATAACAAGTATTAATATTTAAAGTTATTAAAGATTAACTGAGTTTAATGAAAACTGCAATTATATATATATATATATATATATATATATATATATATATATATATAAAAACTAAAAATCTTATTTAAAGTATGTTTATGAATAATGCAAGTCCCTGTACATAAAACATTAATAAAGCTTAAAGGAAATTATGATAAATATTTATTTTCCCTGGAACTAAAATTTTTCCTTTTACATTTTATTATAATTGAATTAAGTAAATTTGAGACACAGCACGTCAATTCTACATTCACTTGCAAAACTTCATTTGTAGCTATATAATAGAATCTAATAAGAATCTCTCATTTCTTAGAAAGGGAAAGTAAGTGAATGTAATTTTTTTAATTTAATAATTGATTTTTACAATCTAAATTAGACATATTATGTAAATTCACTTACAAAATGAAAATTAATTTTAAGACGGTTTTACTTTTTCTTACTTTCACGGATGATAATTTTTTACTATGCTTAAAGATTTAAAATTACACAGTATATTTTATTGTATATTGTAAATTCTAAAAGAAATTTTAGAAACAGTACATACAAACATGCAAATTAAAAAAATAATAATAATAAAATACTATTAGGTTTGCTTTAACACATGTAAATGGGGCGGTAAGTACAACTGATTGTTATTGTGTCGTATTTGAGAATAAAGGAATTGAAAGTTTAGCCAGACAAGACAAAATCTCGGAGTATATCTGTCTGAGCGAGAGCTAATTAAGAGTGTTTCTCTTGGTGTTTTATTAAAAAGCGTTTATTAGTGAAGTAATCATGAACCCATTGCGGCATGATGAATCGTCCTTTTCAGGACGTGACACAATACATGTGGCTGGGGACCTCCTCGAAGCTCCAGCTTCTACTGGCTGTTTGAGCGGGTCCGCCTCGGATAGGTCCCCCATTGGGACTGAACCAACTCCCAGCCATTCAGTTGGAGGTAATGGTAGTGGTAGGAGTAAAACTGACGAATGTCGTGCGAAGGTGAAGAGACGTAAGAGGAGGAGTAAGAAGAGTGTGGTGTGTGAGAGAGATGGTAAGAAGAATGTGGTGTATGATAGCGATGGTAATTCGATTGCGTCATTCCAGAGTGTGGAAGACAGTGAAGGCGAGCACGATGAAAAGTGTAACGACCCTGACACAGTCTACTATACTGGAATGAGTGGGGAGAGTGATGCAGCAGAGGCGGGCTCTGAGATCTCAGATGCCGACTCCCCCACCGGCCCTCAAGCAGTCTCTGGGGATCCAGAGACGACCATTGTCGCCGCGCAGACAATGGATAAAGGTATACAATTGCATATCGAGGAGCTGGCCAATATCTCCCTTGAGGAGATGGTCGGCACGTCTCAGACCCTCGTTATGGAGATGAACCGACTATGTTTGGATCTCTCACACGCTGTTGACAGGTCAAAGCTGTCGGGACCAAAGCTGGAGAAAGTCCATGCTTTCATTAGATGGGTGCGTCAAGCATTCACCCGGCAGCACAGATTAGTTGAACAGTGCGGGAAAGCTTCTACCAGGAGGCCTTTAAAATCAGCCGAGGAGAAGGGTGCTAACAGGAAGCGAAATAGAGGTAGCCGCCAAAAGAAGGGGAAAAAGAGGGATACCCCAGCAGTTCCCACAGAGGAACAACCTCCCGCTGTGGAGGCAGAAAAACCTCTTAATGTAGCGGAAAGTGAAGCACCCTCAAGCTCGGTAGGCACGACTGGAGGGGTGGTACCAACCAAGTATTCGGACCATGTTCGAAGCGCCGTGTCTGGGGACTTTTCAGTTCCAAAGGGGTCGAAGAGGGAACGAGCGTCATCCCGAGGGAGAGCTCGACCCGGCGCGTCAGCACGTCGCTCGACGGCCGAGGTGAAGCATTTGCTTATTGTCCGACCGCGAACGGACACAACCTCTGAGGCCCTGATGACGGACATAGCCAAAAGGATTAACCCAATCGAAGCTAAACTAGCGGTTCGAGGGATGCGGCCAGTAGCTGGCAACGGAGTGTTGATCTCTGTTAACAGCGCTGCGGAGTGTTGATCTCTGTTAACAGCGCTGCGGACCTTGCCAAACAAGAGGCTAAGATGGGCGAAACGGGGCTGGCGGCGGATAATGAGCTAACGAAACCTGGCCCTCGTATACCAGAGATCATCGTCTTTGGCATCGAAGACTCTATGTCTGCAGAGGAGATCACAGAAGCAATAAAGCTTCAGAACGCAGTTATGGGTTCGAACTGCGAAATCCGGGTGAAGAAGATCTTTCCCGGTAAGAATGGGCAAAACGTGATACTCGCTCTGGACAATGAGACGATGACGAAGCTGGCCGGAGAGAAGTGGCTCAATGTTGGATGGAGACGTTTGGGATTCAAGCGAAATGTACGGCCGTTGATGTGCTTCCGGTGTTATAAATACGGGCACACAGCGAAGGTCTGCCGCGGCAAACCCCTCTGTGGGCGCTGCGGACAGGAGGACCACCTGCAAAGGGACTGCAAGGGGGAGCCTGCATGTCCCAATTGTACGGTTAGCAACCGAGGCCGATCGGGTAATAAACTGCCCGTTAACCATAGGGTGGGTTCGAAGGAGTGTTCTGTCCACAAGGCAGAGGTTGAAAAATTGCGGGCAGTGAATCATGGACCGAAGCCTTAGATTCCTGCACCTTAACTGCCACCACAGTTATACCGTGATGTTCAACCTCGCTAAAACGATAGAGCGAGACTCTGTGGACGTGGCATGCCTGAATGAACCTTACCTATTTGGCGGACTCACTGTAGGGTTGCCGGCAGGGTACTCGCAAGTGAACCCGAGTTGTAGTGACGGTCGAGTCGCTCTTTGGGTGAGCCAGCGAGTCACCTTCTGTCAGGTCCTCGGTGATCGAGACGTACTAGCTATCCGAACGAAGGTGTCCAACTCGAATGTGTTAGTGGCCACATGCTACTGCGCACCGAGGGAAGATGCTGCTCCGAACCTAGAAAAGATGGAGGCGCTGTTGAGACGTTACCCTGAGGATCGAGTTGTCCTAGTGGGTGACTTCAACGCAAAATCCACGCTCTGGGGGAAAAATCCAACAGATCCTAGGGGGAGTTTGTTAATCTCCTTCGCTTCGAACAATGAACTGGATATTGTGAATGACCCAGATAGCGAACCCACCTTCGTGGGGAGTCTTGGCACCAGCTGGATCGACGTCCTGTTGGTCCGCGGTTGCCTCGAGCTCATCGCAAACTGGGAAGTCTCTGATGAAGAGATGCTGAGTGATCATAGAGCCATGAAGTGGACCCTTCGGGGCAAAATAGGCTCCATGCACCCTAAGGAATCCAGCCGTCGCTGGAGGCCGAGGGATCTGGTTTGGGAGGCCTTCCTCCGCGATCTGCGCACTGCAGATCTGGCTTCTTATGATTGCTGCTCCCCAGACACAGGAATTGAATATCTGATATCGACTTTGACGAGGCTATGTAACAAGCACAGAAAGGCTTCTGGCCAAGACAGAAGCAAAGAGTGGTGGACGGTAGGTCTGACCGCCCAGAGGTCCCGGCTGCGCGCGCTGAGGCGGCTCTACCAGCGAACGCTGGAGTCGAATCAGAGGGTGAGGCTTGAGGTGCTGTATAAGCGGAAGCGGGCAGAATACAAGAGATCGATCTTGCGAGCTAAACGTCAATCGTTTAGGAAATATCTCTCAGATACGCTCTGCACTGATAAGTTTGGTCAGGTGTGTTGTGTGGTGAAAGGGAAGTGGAGGCGTGAAGCCCCAGAGAAACTAAAACTGGCAAATGGCGAAGAAATCTCCTTGTGGGAGGAGATACAAGCAGAACTGGCAAGGTATCACTTCACACAAGCAGATGACGTATCGCAGATCGATTCATCTAGAACCGACGATCCCGAACTGTTTGCTATCGGGGAACTGGAGTTTGCAGTAGAGTCGCTGCCGCCTAACAAGGCACCCGGTCACGACGGCTTCAGCTTGGAAATCGTCCGAAAGGTTCTCGAGTACCACCCTCGGTGGTTACTCTCTTTGTATAATCACTGCCTCAGCACCTCTTGTTTTCCGCGGGAGTGGAAAAGGGCTCTGGTAGTCTACTTCCCGAAGGAGGGAAAAGACAAAAGCCATCCCGGCTCCTACCGCCCGATCTGTCTGCTGCCGGCCTTAGGGAAGGCACTGGATAAGATGTGCGCAGTGCGTCTGGCGATCCATCTGGAAGCGAGGGGTATTCTGAGCGAGAAACAGTATGGTTTTCGCAGGAACTTGGGCACACTAGATGCACTCAAGAGAGTGGTGGAGTTCGTAGCCGAGTCGAAGAGAGGTGGCAGACACTCATGTCTGGTCACCCTTGATATTAAGAACGCTTTGAATAGTGCCCGGCGTACGGAAATTCTCCGCCTCCTGGTGGAGTATGAAGTACCGTCGGACCTCCTGGGTCTCGTGGACTCGTTCCTTAGGGACAGGACCATACTTTCGAACGCAGGGGAGTTCAGCTATAATGTTGGCGTTCCGCAGGGCTCATGCCTAGGGCCGATTCTCTGGTTGGTGCTCGTGAATGAATTGCTGAGCAGGCTTCAGTCCACTCCAGACTTGGTGGTTCAGGCTTTTGCCGACGACATCTTCCTGATGGCGAGAGAGGAGCGGGTTTATAAGTTCAACAGAATTATAAACCCAGTGTTGGATGAGATATGTGAGTGGGCACATGCGGTGCAGTTGGAGTTCAGTTACGAGAAGTGTTTGTACACGGCTATTCCGGCTGTTGGGAAGATGAGATACGCGCCTTCGTGGCCGATACGAATGAAGGGACACAAGGTGTCCTTCAGTTACGAGATTAGATACCTTGGAGTGCTGATAGATGCTGCTCAGAGTTGGACGCCTCACCTGAACTATGTTCAGGAGAAAGCGTCCAAGCTTCAATACAAGTTGATGCGCTACACGGGTGCTAACTGGGGATTGAAGCCTAAGGTTCGGAAGGCAGTCTACTCGGCCGTCGCTGAGAAAATAGTGCTGTATGCGGCTCCTGTTTGGTTCACCAATCATGTGAAAATGAATAACAAGCTCAACACCATACAGAGAAATCTGTTGTTGTGTGTGACGAAATGCTACCGCACGGTGTCAAGTGACGCACTGAATGTGCTTGCAGGGATTCCACCTCTGCATCTCCGTGCGGAATTTGAGCAGTTGTATACAGGCTTAGTGAGATGGGGTGAAGGCGTTGAAGACACCAATCTCACGCCGGAAACGGTAGAGACTTGGAGATATCAGCTGAGACGTGAAGACCTCTGGAGACTGCCTTGGACTCGAGACGTAACGCCCAAATCAGCCTCGTGTTATTACACGGATGGCTCGAAGATGAAGGACGGCAGGGTTGGCTGCGCGTTCCTGCGGGTCTCTGGGGGAGAGATCGTCTCGGAAGACCAATTCCGGATTACCGACCATAGCTCTGTTTTCACGGCGGAGGTCATAGCGATCAGGGAAGCCATCAGAGATGCTATGGAGTCGGGGCTCAGTGAGATGGATGTCTACTCTGACTCCAGATCAGCGCTGCAAGCGCTTAACTGTCTGAAGCCTAGGCACAAGACGGTTGCTGAGACCAAGGACCTGATTAAGAGTGGCGGGATCGGAATCACGATGCATTGGATCAGAGCCCATGTGGGTCATCACTTTAACGAACTGGTCGATGGTTCTGCTAAGGTGGCAACTGCACGTGAAGACGTAGATCTTCCAGTCAAGCTTAGTGTGAAATGTGCAAGGGGCGTCCTGTTTAGGCGCCTCATAGATAGATGGCAGTGTCGTTGGGATGGCTCCACGAAGGGTAGGTTCACGCATGAAGTGTTTCCGAAGGTGAGCAGTCGGAGAGTGCAGGGAGATTTCTTTGTTAATCAGGTCCTCACCGGACATGGTTCATTCGGAGTTCACCAGCACCGCTTCTTTCAGAAGAACCCTGCATGTATTTGCGGGGCCAGCGCAAGCTCGGTAAAGCACGTGATGCTAGAGTGCGCACGGTGGCGGTCGGTCAGGGAACGTTACTTCCCGCCGAACTACCACCTTCGAACGCGGCGGGATTTGTGCCTGGACTACTATTGTAGGAAAGGAATCGCAGTCATCATGACGGATCTCCTTGACTGGGCGCTTAACCCGCTTGGTGGTGGACGACGGATTCTCGAAGCGTCTGAGCCTGACGCCCCAGTAGAGCCTCCTAGGAGGTCTCTTCGATTGGCAAGTGAGACGGTGAGACGATGAGAGTTTGATGGTGAAGTGGAGTGAGCGTTATGGTGTAACGAAGTTGGAGAGTGATGGCGAGATGGCGAGTGTGAGTTGGTAAGTAGGCGTGATGGCGAGTGTGAGTTGGTAAGTTGGCGAGTTGGCAAGTGTGAGTTGGTAAGTTGGCGTGATGGCGAGTGTGAGTTGGTGTGACGGTAAGTACGAGTTGGTGAGACGGTTGGCGTTGGTGTGGTGTGGAGAGAAGGGGGATCATGTGCTCCCTGTCTACCGGAGGTAGAAGCGCTGATTCAAAACAGCCAATTCGGACTGTCAGAAAGGGAATATTTTGTTGGCATCGCACGAACTCGTAGCAGTGCTCTCCGCATGTGCGATTCGGGGAGAAGTATTCCCACGTGGTGTGAGGAGGTCTGTCTTAACTGACTGGTGGTGCATGACCGGACGGCGGGACTACCCTGGCGGACATCGGTGCTCACATAGGGTTGTGATGGCCCGAGCAAACAGGGGCTGTCCAGGTGTCCTGGGTGGGGCCTTCCAAGCGGCAGTACAAGGAGGCTTAGCAAAAATGGGAAGCGGTGCTGATCTTACTAGTTGGCATGGATGTGCGTTATCGGCTAGGGGTGAACTCCGTTGGGAGAGCGGGCCTTGTGGACGGCCTTAGGCCGTCCTCAGAAGGCAAACAAGCCTTCTGGCCGCCAAACCGAGGTCGGCCAGTTACGAGGGCCCTCAGCCCCAACTTTGACCAACTCCGGTTGGTCCGAAGGGGCGACATGAGCCTTGTATAGCTGATTGCCGAACCTTACCTGGGCCACTTCCCTGCTGCCGCGAAGTTGGTATGTTGCTGTCGTAGCGGCTAAGGCCTGCACGATGTTGGGTCGTCTTGAGACGGGACTGCATGGATACCCTCGTATCTGGGTCAGTCGATGATGGGGCGCGCTTGCGTGTCACCTGTCTTAACACATGTAAATACAATAAATCAATTATACTAATATATGTACACAAACACTTTAATTAAGGAAATTTAAACGAAAATGTTAATATTTGTGTATACATGTAATAAAGAAACATTACCATAACTATAAAGTTAATACAGATTAGACAGAAAAAATATATATTTATATTACCTATATACATCCAAAGCTCTTATATCCATAGTAAATTCGTCGTTCACTAAATAATAAATACTAGCAGCTAACACTTCAAGGCAAAAAATCATTTACATTTATTGCCTTAAAATGCTAGCAACTGGCAAAAGGTGAAGTTCGGTAGTAACACGGGTTTGATATATAGAAAATACATACGGTATTTACAAAAAATAAATGGGGATAAATACTCTTTTCTTATTAAATAAAGCTAAAACACGCATTCACAACCACACAAGCAGAGGCAGCCATCTTTGTTTATCTAAAATATCCAAATGAAATCTCGCGGCGAGGGTGACATTATCCTTGTCTGTGATTGGTCAACTTAATCCGATTTCGAAAACAGCCCTTTCTCTCTGGGAGAAGTTTCGACTCACCTTTCCAAGGAGTTGGTGCTAGGGTATAAAACGCATATCGGGATGATTTTAGTGAAATCTGACGTTTCCGATAATGAAAAGTTTCCGCGTCGAGTTCTTTTCGATGGGTTGGTTCTAGACTCCCAGGGGTTTGGTCTGAGCGATGATAGATCACCCTCTCACTCACTCAGGAAGTGTTCTTTTATATATATATATAGATTGAACGACATTAGGTT
Source organism: Salticus scenicus (assembly GCA_963930645.1). Classification (NCBI taxonomy): domain Eukaryota; kingdom Metazoa; phylum Arthropoda; class Arachnida; order Araneae; family Salticidae; genus Salticus; species Salticus scenicus. The sequence continues at coordinate 122,903,775 of OZ005662.1, read as the reverse complement.
TGTTTCATAAAATACTATATAATCGGACAACAATTATTATGGTTTTCCCTGTACGTTTTACAGTATTTCAAAACTTAAATTGCGTTTACATAGATTGAACTTTTTTCATGAATTCATGATCTTGAAAGTGCTAAAACTTATACAAATATTTAAAAAATGACTTAATTTTTTTTTTTTTTTTTTTTTTTTTAAGATAGTTTAATAGAAACTACCTAAAAGAATTAGATATGTATTTCGCAATATCTTTAAAAGGAAAAATACTAAAAATAAAATAAAAACGTCCATTGTATGGATAAAATAGCCATTAGAAGAATAATGTGTTACTCATTTACCCTTGTTAAAAATTTTTACTAATTTTTGATATTTTATTTTAGTGAAAAATAAAAATATTTTGGTATAGCTTCAGCTTAGTAGCCCCTTGGCGACTTTTAAATTTTTATTGTTATTTCGGAGACGAATTAAAAATGGCTATTGCAACTGCCCAAGTAAAGACCTTGGCGAGAAACGTCCGAGTTAATTCGGTGCTAAATTTCAAAATTTGCAAAGAAATTCTATAACTAAAGCTGTTATTTTATTTTCTTGTTTCTTGTTTCTTGGTTTTTTTTTTTTATATTTTTATTTATTTATTTTTTATTTTATTATTTTATTTTGCACGCGCGCTTTTTATTTCCTGATTAAAAATTATTTTCAAAAAACTTTATCGATAGTGTTTGTTTCGATACTGATTATTATTAATTTTCTTTTCTTTTTCTTTATTAAAAAAAAAAAAGCTTTTGATGAAAAATTTGGCAAAAAGAGAATTTAGTTTAGAACGGAGGACTATTAGTTTTTTTTTTTTTTTTTTTTTTTTTTTTAATTATAACATTGCTTTCAAATTATTCAGTTATATTTTCGATAAATTTTAGATTTCGATAAATGCCAACTATCGTAAAACTGGTATCGTAAAAATCCGCAGATTGAGACTAATAGTCCTCAGTCCTAATAAAAATAAAAATAAGCAAATAAATAAACAAATAAACAAAATAAAAAAATAATAAATCGATTTTCACCAAACATATGAATGCAAAATGAAGTTACATACGTATTAAAATTGTTTGCATGTATATGTTTGATAAAATGTGTGTGTGTGTATTTTGTAATATGTATAATATGTATGCATATTAAATGTTTGTGTGTGAACCAATGTTTTAAATTTCTATTTTATCAAACATAGCAACTACTCATCAACAAAAGAATTTTTTTTTTTTTGTTTTCCCTTACGATAATTTTAAATAATAACCACTGCCCCAAAACTCGTGTATATAATAAACGAAGGAAATGGAATATGTCTTCAAACCATTTGCATAGGATTTGGTTTAATAAGTATTTTAAAGGGGGGGGGGAGAGTCAGTGTGCTAGTCAGAAGTGAATAGTAGTAACTAATTGCTGTAGTGAATACTGTTTGTTCAATATCTAGCCGATTTTGGCTACATTAATTTTGTAAAACATAAATTCTTTTTCTGTAATATAAATTACTTATTCTTCTTCTTCATTTTTTTTTTTCGTTTTTGTGAGACGATAATATACTTTATACTATATTCATTTTACATACAGATTTTTTTTCTTTTATTTCCACACTGTTGAAAATAAAATCCTACATTTCACCACAAAAATAATTTCAAATTGCTACAACCAATATCTTGGTGCAATATTTCACCATTTTAATGGTGCCGTTTCAATAGTGAGCACCACTGAAAGGGTGAAATTTAGCATCAGAATATTGGTTGTACCTAAAAATGTCTATTTAGCACCAATCTTTTGGTGAAACGTCGAATTATTATTTTTAACATATCATTGCATTATCTGACATCGCTTACAAAATGGAAAAAATGCCAAAATTATTTTAAATTCCACAGATTTATAAAGAAAAAAAAATATGGAGAAAGTCTGCATTTCTGTCCAACTGAGTGCTTTTAATATTTTCCAGCAAAGTTGAAAAGTATTTATCTCATAAGTTCGTCTGTCTGTCTGCTTGCAAACTTAATTTGTATAAACATTTTCAGGATGTAATAAAACCGATATAAGCTATTAAAGGTTCAGTATAGTACGTTTCATTTTAAAATAGTGTTAATAGATCAACTGGTATGTGTACAGAGGATGACAAATTATTTCAAATACATTATGGTCTACGAGAGATATTTCTTTAAAGAATAATATTTTAATATCGTTATGCTACACAAAATATAAGGAAATTAATATACATTATTAAAAGTCATGAAAACTTATTTCCCTTTAAAATGTTGTATGATTAATGTTAATTTGTCGAACGAATCCATCACGGTTTACAAGAAATATTTCTTTAAAGCACATTTTAATATCTTTATTTCCCACAAAATATAAAGAAATTAACATTAATTATTAAGAGGCATAAAAATATCTTTTCCTTAAGAATATTAAACGATTAATACTAATTTTCAGTATGAATGTATTACGGTTATGAGAAATATTTCTCTAAAGTATATACTAATATCATTCATTATACCCGACAAAATAAAAAAGAAATTAACACACATTATCATTAGCCATAAAAATATGTTTTCCCTAAGAATGTTGTACGATAAATGTCAATTTTTGTTATGAATATATTACTCTTATTAGAGATATTTCTTTAAAGTATATATTAATATTTTTATACTCCACAAAATATAAAGAAATCAACATACATTTTTATGAGGCATAAGAACATGCTTTTCTTAAGAACGATAAATGCTAATTTTTGTTATGAATATATTACAGTTAATAGCAGGGCTCGTGAAATACGATCACCTGGACGCCACTGGCGACTCTGTCTTGAACGGGAATTTATTATAATTATTTTTTAAAATTTTCAATATTTTGGGGAAAAAGTTGCTGCCAGAATTGGCTCCTATTCTACTCTTGATGTGGTCTAACTCTCGCCATTTTGATTCTCGCTCCTCCCACTACGCTTTCAGAAACTGTGTTGAATGAATACACACTTAGATTTACAACACTTTTTCTTCATGCATCTTTCACAACTCGGTGTTAAATTAGTGCACCGTTCTAGGGAATTGATTTACACTGCTCCTGTTTACGCATGCTTAACAACCTGGTGCTGAATCTTTTGCCGGTGTAATGATGTATCAATGCCGAAGGTGTATGTGTTTGTGAAAATAATAATGTCGGTTTCATGATATATCATTCTAGTCTAGTAAATATTTTGTTTTTATGCATAGAATTTTAATTTCTATATTCAAGTTAAGGAAAAAAAAAAAAAAAAAAAAAAAAAACAGGTGGGGGAATATTTTTTACTGGCAATCGGAATTTTTTTTTTTTTGTTATCGGACCAGATTTTTTTCAAATTCCTGGAGCCCTAGTTATGAGAGATTTCTGCAAAGTTTACATTAATATTTTTATACTCCACAAAATATAAACAAATCAATGTACTTTATTATGAGGCATAAGAACATGTTTTTCTTATGCATGATGTAAGATTAACGTTAATTTTTGGTATGATTATATTACGGTTATGAGAGATATTTCATTAAAGTATATTTTAACATATTTATACCCGACAAAAGAAAAATAAATTAACATGCATTATTAAAATGCATAAAAACATGTTTTCTTTAAGAGTGTTGTAAGATTAATGTTAATTTTTGGCGTGAATATATCACGGTTATGAGAGATATTTTATGATACATATTTATATTCTAAAAAGTAATTATTAAGAGGCATAAACGATTAATGTTAATTTTTGGTTTGAATATATTATGGTTATGAGGGGTATCTCATAGATGTATATTTTAACATATCTATACACCACAACAAAATAAAACAAGAAGAAAAAAGCAAAACAAATTAACATACATCATTTAGACGCACAAAAACGTTTTTTTTTCTTAAGAGTGTTGTGACATTAATCTTAATTTTTGGGATGAATATATTACGGTTATGAGGGATATTTCATTAAAGTATATTTTAACATTTTTATACTCCTCAAAACATAAAGAAATTAACATACGTTATTAAGGGGCATAGAAGCATACATTTCTTAAGAGTGTTGTAAGATTAACGTTAATTTTTGGTATGGATATATTACGGTTATGATAGATATTTCATTAAAGTATATTTTAACATATTTGTACTCTACAAAATAAAAATAAATTAACATATGTTATTAAAAGGCATAAAAACATGTTTTTATTAAGAGTATTGTAAGATTGTTAATTTTTGGTATGAAGAAATTATGGTTATGAGGGATATTTCATTAAAGTATAATTTAACATATTCATACAGCCCAAGATAAAAATAAATTAACATACATTATTAATAGCACAAAAACGGTTTTTTCTTAAGAGTGTTGTGAGATTAATGTTAATATTTGTTATGAATATATTCTGGTTATGATAGATATTTCAGCAAAGTGTATTTTAACATATCTCTACTCCACAAAATAAAAATAAATTAACATACATTATTAAGAGGCATAAAAACTTGTTTTTCTTAAGAGTGTTGTGAGATTAATGTTAGTTTTTGTTATGAATATATTATGGTTATGAGAGAATATTTCCTTAAAGTATACTTTAACATATTTATAGTCTTTAAAATAAAAATAAACATACATTATTAAGAGGAATAAAAACATGTTTTTTTTAAGAGTATTGTAAGATTAATGTTAAATTTTGGTTTGAATATATTAGAGTTATGAGAGATATTTCAATAATGTACATTTTAACTTATTTATACTTCACAAAATAAAAATGAATTAACAAACCTTAAGAGGCATAAAAACACATTTTTCTTAAGAGTATTTTAAGATTAATGTTGATTTTTGGTTTGAATATATTATAGTTAGGAGGGATATCTCATTGAAGTACATTTTAACAAACTTATACACCACAGAAAAAAAAAGCATACATCATTAAAAGGCACAAAAACGCGTTTTTCTTAAGAGTGTCGTGAGATTAATGTTAATTTTGGTATGAGTATATTACGGGTATGAGGATTATTTCATTAAAGTATATTTTAACATTTTTATACTCCTCAAAATATAAAGAAATTATCACACATTATTAAGAGGCATAGAAACATATTTTCTTAAAAGTGTTGTAAGATTAACGTTAATTTTTGGTATGAATATATTACGGTTATGATAGATATTTCATTAAAGTATATTTTCACATATTTATAGTCTACAAAATAAAAATAAATTTACATACATTATTAAGGGGCATAAAAACATGTTTTTCTTAAGAGTATTGTAAGATTAATGTTAAATTTTGGTATGAAGAAATTATGGTTATAAGGGATATTTCATTAAAGTATATTTTAACATATTTGTACTCTACAAAATAAAAATAAATTAACATACATTATTAATAGCACAAAAACGGGTTTTTCTTAAGAGTGTTGTGAGATTAATGTTAATATTTGTTATGAATATATTCTGGTTATGATAGATATTTCATCAAAGTGCATTTTAACATATCTCTACTCCACAAAATAAAAATAAATTAAGATACATTATTAAGAGGCATAAAAACTTCTTTTTCTTAAGAGTGTTGTGAGATTAATGTTAGTTTTTGGTATGAATATATTATGGTTATGAGAGAATATTTCCTTAAAGTATACTTTAACATATTTATAGTCTTTAAAATAAAAATAAATTAACATACATTATTAACAGGCATAAAAACATGTTCTTTTTTAAGAGTATTGTAAGATTAATGTTAAATTTTGGTTTGAATATATTAGAGCTATGAGAGATATTTCAATAATGTACATTTTAACTTATTTATACTTCACAAAATAAAAATGAATTAACAAACCTTAAGAGGCATAAAAACACATTTTTCTTAAAAGCATTTTAAGATTAATGTTGATTTTTGGTTTGAATATATTATAGTTAGGAGGGATATCTCATTGAAGTACATTTTAACAAACTTATACACCACAGAAAAAAAAAAGCATACATCATTAAAAGGCACAAAAACGTGTTTTTCTTAAGAGTATCGTGCGATTAATGTTAATTTTGGTATGAGTATATTACGGGTAAGAGGGTTATTTCATTAAAGTATATTTTAACATTTTTATACTCCTCAAAATATAAAGAAATTATCATACATTATTAAAAGGCAAAGAAACATATTTTCTTAAAAGTGTTGTAAGATTAACGTTAATTTTTGGTATGAATATATTACGGTTATGATAGATATTTCATTAAAGTATATTTTCACATATTTATAGTCTACAAAATAAAAATAAATTAACATACATTATTAAGGGGCATAAAAACATGTTTTTCTTAAGAGTATTGTAAGATTAATGTTAAATTTTGGTATGAAGAAATTATGGTTATCAGGGATACTTCATTAAAGTACATTTTAACATATTTGTACACCATAAAATAAAAATAAATTAACATACGTTATTAAAAAGACATAAAAATATGTTTTTTTAAGAGTATTGTGAGATTAATGTTAATTTTTGGTTTGAATATATTGCAGCTATGAGAGATATTTCAATAAAGTATGTTTTAACTTATGTATACTTTACACAATAAAAATAAATTAACATACATTATGAAGAGACATAAAAATATGTTTTTCTTAAGAGTGTCGTGAGATTAATGTTAATTTTTGGTTTTAATATTTTACGGTTATGAGAGATATTTCATTAAAATATGTTTTAACGTATTTATACTCCACAAAATAAAAATAAAAATAACAGGCATTATCAAGTGTCATAAAAACATGTTATTCTTAAGAGTGCTGTGAGATTAATTTTAGTTTTTGGTATGAAAATATTTATGAGAGAGTATTTCCTTAAAGTGTATTTTAACATATTTATACTCCACAAGTTAAAAATAAATTAACATAGATTATTAAGAGGCATAAAAACATGTTTTTCTTAAGAGTGTTGTAAAATTAATGTTAATTTTCGGCTTGAATATATTACACTTATGAGAGATATTTCATTATAGTATGTTTTAACATTTTTATACTCCCTCAAAATATAAAGAGATTATCGTATATTATTAAAAAACATAAAAACAAGTTTTCCTAAAGAATGTTGTACGATTAATTCTAATTTTTGTTATGAATCTCTTATGGATATGAGATATATTTCTTTAAAGTATATATTAATAACTTCTGGTCCAGCAGCGTTCCTAGAAATTTACTCGCGTTTTATTCTATTGCCACCACTATGTTAAATAAGAAATTCTTATTTAATGCTTTAATGCTAAAATATGTAAAAATAATATGTAAAAAAGTATTGTTTTAAGATAGTGGTGGCAATAGAATAAAATTAGCGTAAAATTTTAAGAACGCTAAGAGGCCTATATTTTTATTTTCTACAAAATATAAAGAAATTGACATACATTAATATGTGACAATAAATAAATAAATAAATAATAAAATAAAATTAATTAATTAATTAATTAATTAAAAAATTAAAGTAAATAAAAGTAATCGCTTGTGCTCGCATAACAATTCCCTATAGTTTTAACATAAATTATTCCTACGGTAGATATTACTTCTATAAAATTCAAAAATTCAAAGTATATAACAAAATGCAACCAACATGGTTGCTTTCTTTATGCAATTCTATTTCTTAAAACAATTTTTATAGATGCCACACGCACCACATAAACTTTAAATTTTACATCTACTTTTTAAGATAGCACGCGATCATGTTTTATAAAAAAATTAAATCATTAAATTAATTTTTTTACTTATTTTTATTTCATTTTGCACGCGCACTTTTTATTTCCTAATTCAAAATTACATGTATATATATATATATATATAACTTTTTCGATTGTGTTTGTTTCGATACTGATTATTATTAATTTTCTTTTCTTTTTCTTTCCAAAAAAAAAAAAAAAAAAAAAAAAAAAAAAAGAAAAGAAATGATTTTGATGAAATTCTTGCAAAAGCAGAATTTAGTTTAGAACAGAGGACTATTAGTTTTTTTTTTTCTTCTTCAAATTATAACATTGTTTTCAAATTATTCAATTATATTTTCGATAAATTTTATATTTCGATAAATGTCCAACTATCGAAAAATGATACCGCAAAAAACCCAGATTGAGACTAATAGTCCTCAGTCCTAAAAAAAAAAAAAAAAAAAATGTTTTCGTAAAGAATGTTGTACGATTAATGCTAATTTTTATTATGAATCTATTACGTTATGAGAGATATTTCTTTAAAGTGTATATTAATAATTTTACACTCCACAAAATATAAAGATATTAATATAAATTATTAAGAGGCATAAAAATATTTTTTTCTTAAGAATTTTATATGATTTAAGATAGTTTTTGGTATGCCTGTGTTACGGTTATAAAATATCTTTCTTTAAAGTGTATGTTAATATTTTTATACCCCACAAAACATAAGTAAATAATCGTACATTATTAAGAAGTATAAAAACATGCTTTCCTTGAAAATGTTGCTCGATTAATGCTAGTTTTTTGTATGAATATATTATGGCTACGAGGGAAATTTCTTTAAAATATATTTTAATACTTTTATACCCCGCAAAATATAAATAAGCAAATTTACATTATTAAGAGCGATAAAAATATTCTCTCATTAAAAATGTTGTTAGATTAATGCTAATTTTTGTTATGAATATATTACGGTTATGTGGTGTACTTCCTTAATGTATATTTAATATCCTTATACACCACAAAATATAAAGAAACTAGCATACATTATTATCAGGCATAAAGTATGTTTTCCTAAGAATGTTGTTTGATTGATGCTACTTCTTGGCATGAATATATCACGGTTATGAGATATATTTCCTTTAAGTATATTTAATATCTTTATACCTCACAAAATATAACGAAACTAACATACATTATGATGAGGCATAAAAATATATTTTCCTAAGAATATTGTTTCATTATACTAATTTTTGGCATGAATATAACACGGTTATGAGACATATTTCCTTTAAGTATATTTTAACATCTTTATACCCCACAAAACCTAAAGAAACTAACATATATTATTATGAGGCATTAAAATATGTTTTCCTAAGAATGTCGTTTGATTAATGCTAATTTTAGGTATTAATATATCATGGTTGTGAGACATATTTCCTTAAAGCATATTTTAATATCTTTATACACCACAAAACCTAAAGAAACTAACATATATTATTTTAAGGCATAAAAATATGTTTTATCTAAGAATGCTTTTTGATTTATGCTAATTTTTGGCATGAATATATTACCGTTATGAGAGATATTTCTTTAAAGTATATTTTAACATCTTTATACCCTACAAAATATAAAACGGTATAACAAGATTATGCAATTTGAAAGTGTTTTATTATCGACAGACATACAGTGCCTGATTTAAGGCAGGGCATTTGGGGCATGTGCCCTGGGCCCTCACACTGAGGAGGCCTCCAAGAAATTCCATCATACATTAAAATGAAAAGTATCCAAATTTTGCTATAATGATCATTGTTTTTCTTTTTTAGTCAATGGATGGAGGTATTAGTGCGCTTTTATATTAATCGTCGATAGACAAACATTGGATCTAGTTAATTCTTACCAATAAAATGAAAAGTGGAGAGAATTTTTAGATGCATGAATCAAAAATCAGCAGTTTGTCTTGTTTGTTGTAGTACAAGGAAAAGGGGCCCATTCAACATGAGTGCCCTGGGCCTCCAAATGAGTAAATCGGTTCCTGCAGACATATGAAAACTTTTACAATATTTTTGGATTTTCATATTGTTTGTTTCATTATTGTGTTTTAGTGCATGTAATAATTAAAGAAATAGAATTTGTTTATGTATTTTATTTTTCATTCTTTAAGATTAGTTTTGAGGACTTTTTAATACTTTCCATGAAAATTTAAAAGCGTTTCTGAAGACATTTCGCTTGTTTGTCAGTCGCGTTTACATTTCAATGAATATATGTATATTTTCATTAAACTAATATGTGTTATTACTTTTTTTTTCAGATTTGTTGAAGATTTCTCTTTATTAAAAAATTTTACATATTGCATCTGTGATTTGTGCATAAGGACTCAAAAATAATTTGGATACATTACGGCCTAAGAGACGTGTTTCTTATTGACACATTTCAATATCTTTATACTGCGATAAACACATAAAATCCACACATACATTTTTTAGGTTTAATGAAGAATGTTTCCAATAGAAAATGATGGGATTAACACCAATGATTTACTTACGGAAGCACACAAAAATATTCGCATTTATTAAGGGGAATTACTGAAGGGGCCTTTAGATTCCGTTTTGCGTTTTCTATATTTTTAATTGATATTAAAAATAAATATTACTTTATCATTTAATATTTATCACGTGACGGGTAAATATAATTATAAATTATTTTTGGTGTTTTTCTAAAAATATTTTTGTGAATGAAAATACAGACGATCTGGAGTTATGAACATTTTAAAATCTCGTTGGAAAATTAAAACGTGTCCTCCGAACTATTCTTAAAAAATAAAGTACAAATTATACGATTAGTGAAATTATTTTTCTACAATCAATTCATGCTTAAAAAGCAATAACTAAACAAAATAATAACAGGAGACTTGGCGTTGGAATATTAAAACCCGAATAAACTACTACGTCAGAAACGCCAAAGAAAAATATTTGAGATGCATACAGCTGTTTCGGTAGCCTTAAGCGTACCGTCTTCAGTGCAAAAAGGATTCTGAATCAGGAGAAGTGCTCGTATATATAGGAGAGGGGCCGGATTTAGTTCAACCAATAAGATTACGGGAAAGGTGGGGAGAGTGGCCAAAAACGGTAGATTTACAGCATAATATGCTGGCAATATGGGTGCATGGAAGGGGGGAAGTAAAAAAGAAGTTATTTACAGCAGAAACAGCCGTAAAAGAGTCTTTTTTTACAGATGTTTCCGCTGTAAATTGCCTTATTTAACAGCAGAATGTGCTGGAAATATGGGTGCCAGCACATTTTGCTGTAAAAGCTCCCTCTTTTTTTACAGTGTAGATATAAACATTTCAGATTATTTATCGAACCGTTTAATAATAGGCGATTTATAAACTTGAATAACATATATCAGTTTCAAGAAATGCCATAAATATTTACCGGACGGGCAAACAAACCGAAGTCATTAACACATTTCACCCTTGTTGGAATGTGTTAAAAAAGAGAAGAAGAAAAGAAAAGACAGTATGTCATAAAAGTAACCACGATTCTGTTTAAGAAATAACTTTGTTAGAAAACACCCTTCATTGCAAAAAGTAATCTCGTGATCTTTGCAATGGGAGTGTTTTCTTACGAAGTTTCAACACTTTCCAATAAAGGTGAAAAGTAATAATAAGAGGAGACTTGGCGTTGGAATATTAAAACACCGAATAAACTACTACGTCAGAAACGCCAAAGAAAAGTATTTGAGATGCATACAGCTGTTTCGGTAGCTTTAAACATACCGTCTTCAGTGAAAAAAGAATTCTGAATCTGGAGAAGTGCTCGTATATATAGGAGAGGGACCTAATTTAGCTCAACCAATGGCATTACGGAAAAGGTGGGGAGTGTGGCCAATAGGAATTTAGGAATGTGTAGCTGTGTAAACAGTAGAAAAATTAAGAAAATGTGGACTTAATGTAAAATTTCCAACAATCAGACAAATAGGGAACAGCGAAATCACAATTTACAAGGTTTTTAAATTTTTTATAAATATGAAAAGCTTCAGAGAAATCGAGTTCATGAATGGATTTAGGTCTGCAAATTATTTTAGCTGAATTAAATTTAAAATTATGATTTTCCTCCCAGCAATGTTTAGAAATAGCCGATTTATTGGTTTCTTGTTTGCGGACGTAATTCATATGTTCTTTTAGACGAAATTTAAGACTGCGTTTAGTTTGGCCAATATATGATAAACCACACTGACAGGAAATACTATAAATGCCCCAAGAATTATGCATATCAATGGGATCTTTCCTAATGCTAACTTTCCTAAATTCCTATTGGCCACTCTCCCCGCCTTTCCCGTAATCCTATTGGTTGAACTAAATCCGGCCCCTCTCCTATACGAGCACTTCTCCTGATTCAGAATCCTCTTTGCACCTCGGGCCTTAGGCTACCGAAACAGCTGTATGCATTTCCAATATTTTTCTTTGGCGTTTCTGACGTAGTAGTTTATTCGGGTTTTAACTAAACAAAATATTAATAATAATAATGATAAAAATCACAATTAATTTAATACTTTTCACACGTCTGTATGTAAACCACAGGACTATTTTCTCACGTTTTTAATTGCATTAGTGAATATCTTTCGAAATGTGAAACATGTATGTCTGCTAGAAAAATTTCACAGTAAACTCACTTACTCACTCAATCACTGATTCATCACAGCCGTGCCGATTCTATGGAAAACAGAGACACAAATTTTGGTGTGTAGGTTGATTTAAACACCCTGGCCCCTATAAGATGGGATTTTGCAAAATGCCCTTCATTCCTCCTGGTGGTGGTGGTGGGGGTGTGTAGGCAAAAGGCTAAAACACATTTGTAAGCATAACTCGGCTTCAAATCATGTCACGATAAAAAAAAAAAAAAAATTGCACATGGACAGACTAGACTTGAATACAAAAGAAAAAAAAAAATCTGCAATTTTCAAATTTGTGATTTTTAAGGAGTAAACACAATTTTAGAGGGGAAATTTAGCATAATCCTGATTTTCGAGTAAAACTCTACTAAATAACAGTACAAAGATGTTGAAAACGACTGTGTGTTTTTTTTTTGAGGATTTTCCAAAAATTCACTTCTGGATTTTTCGATTTTTTTTTTTTTTTTTTTTTTTTTTGAGGGGCTGACGAGGGTGAAAATTCCCTTTTAGTACTAAATTTGTTATGAGAAATGTATGGAGGATGCGGTCACGAATTTTGATACGTGGATTGTTTATGTGCATATAACAACCACTGTATTTTGCGAAATACTCTCTTTCCCTTCTTTAGATGCGGGGAGGGGCAATAAACACGACTCTAAGCATAACCTTGCTTCAAATTATCTCAGTAAGATTAATTTTGATGTGTGGGTTGGTTATGCGTACCCAACACGCACTATAAAAAGATTTTGTGAAATTTCCTTTCAAAAATACATTTTCAAGAATAACTCTACTCCAAATTATCTCAGGAAAGCAAATTTTTAGTGCGTCGATTGATTATGCGTACCCAACACACACTACAAAGGAATTTTGTGAAATTTCTCCCTACTACCCCTTGGAGAATATAATTGGGGGGCAAAAAACATTTTTCCATGCGTAACTCTGCTCCATTTAATGTAAAAAAGCGATTTTTGATGAGTGGGTCAGTTATACGTACGTAAGACGTACTATAAAGCGGTTCTGCAAAATTCCCTCCTCCCTTCACAAAAAAACATCTAAAGAATTAAGAGCGGGGTGGGGGGCAAAAACGCGTTTTCAAACCAAAGTTTGCTCCAAATTATCTCAGAAAGGCGATTTTCTTATGTTTCGGTTGCTTATGTGCATGCAATACGCACTGTAATGGGATTTTGCGAAATCCCCCCCCTTCTTCCCTGGAGTGGGTTTGTCAAAAAACAAGTTTTCGAAATTAAATCTGCTCCAGTTGACCTTAAAATGGTGAAATTCGGCATGTAGGTGCGGTACACAATTTGCACATTGAGGGGATTTCGCGAAACTTCTAATTTTACCTACGGGATAAAGGGAGTAAAAAGCTGGTAAGACGCAGTCGAAAGCAGTGGGGATACGGAATCGCCATGCTGTGAGCGGGAAAACCCCTACCGAATTCATCTGGAACATTAACTCGGGTTTCGACCGATTTCAATAATTTTTCTTTTTCTTTTTGATTTTTTGATATTTTTTTTTTTAATTAATAATGATATAAAATTTTGAGAACTCATTTAAATGCAGTGACTAGCGAAGCGGGCAAAGCCTGTTTATTTACGTATATTTTTACTATATGCATCTAATTCGTATAAATAAATTTTTAGAGAACTAAAATAAACTTTTTAAATTTAGTCGATTATTTACTTCCATTTAACCATCGCAAATATAATTCAAAGTAACGAATTATAAAAAATATTTTCAAAGAACATAATGCCCTACTTTCCTTTACTCATTATACTTTTCTGTGATTTAAAGTTAGTTATAACAAGTAAACAAGGTTGCTGAATTATTTGTCCTTAAAAGAGCAACCCATCCCGCATTGTCACAAAAAAAAAAAAGTGTGTTAATGATGACATACACTTTCTATTATTTCTAATTACTTAATTGGTCAGTGTCAAACTTCATGTTGACATTCTATTTTCGAAAGTGAGTTTTCACCTGTCTCATTTCCAATTAAAGAAAGTAGGGAAAAATAAATAAATAAATACATAGCAGACCTTGGTGAGTTTGATCGAACGTTTACTAATGTTGAAATATCTATAATTATATCGATAAATATATAAATATATATGCATAATCTCACTTTTACTCAAACAAAGAAAAGTAATTGATCAATTAAGAAATATTGAACATCCTTTGCAAAAAAACCGGTTCCATCACGTGACGTGATTAATAAATAAAAACCAGGCCACTGGAAGAGAATAGACCAAATGCCTTCAGAACTTAAGTGAGTGTGTAACAAGCTGCTAGGAGAATTTGTGTTCCGCGCCTTTCCCCACGAGCCGGCATCCAGCTTTGGATTAAAAAAAATAATAAGGAATTAACGCAGACGATATGAAGAGTAAACTGAGAAGTGCTTCGTTTTTAGGGTTGTTGTTCTCTTTTTGGTGTCCTGACCTTTGCAACGCGGAACAAAATGTTATACCTGAACAGGTTCACATCGCCCTGGGAGGTGAGTACAGACGATTGTTTATTTATAGCATTACCATGATCAATTACTTTTGATGCCAACGGTGAAATGAAAAGTAAAGAAGTAATTAATTATTTTTTATTGTTGACGGAAAATTATAGATTGTAACGGTGTAGAGTTTCTGTAGGTTTGTTGAGTACGACTGATTGTCCTTGACAATCCTTGATTACTAGGTCAAAGGTGATTTGGTGTAAGCTTCTAAATTTGTCAATATTTTATAGAACTTCGTTATATAATTCGTTGTTTTTCATCTAAGCAATTTGTAGAATACCAAAAAAAAAAAAAAAAAAACTAAATTTTTCTTAGATATAGTAATAATATATAGATTGATCATTGGGCAGAAAAAAGTGATTCCTTTTCACTTGGAAAAGACGACGATTTTTACCAAAATATGGCTGTCTTTCCCCGAGTGAATACACACGAATATTTTAGCAAATAAAATTTATGAATAATTTATTTACTAAAGGTGAATGAAAAACTCCAGATACAGTTTCAAATGCATTTTTTTTTTTTTTTTTTTTTTTTTTTTTTCCGGCATCAAAAATCTTTGCACGATAACATGGGGTGACAGATCTATATATATTACTATATCTATGATATTTTTGAGTAAAAGTGAATTTTGATGGTTATTAATTGTTTATGGATTTATGCGTTGTTTCACATATATTTGTTGTTGTAAAGTGATAAGTTCCGATTATCTAGAGTGATCATGACCAATTACTTAAATTCTAAAATCATTAAAACAAAAAAAAAAAAAAAAAAGGAAGATCGAAATTATAAAATCCTTTTACAAAATTTGTATAAACTGAATATAAATGCATGACGCTCTGAATAGATCAAATACTGCAAAAAATCTTTAATCTTTTAAAATTACATGTGTAATTTTAAAAGCATTATAAATTTTCATGTATTAAAAACACTAATGCGATTTTAAAATTAATTTCTTTTTCCTGTCGGTACAAAAAAATAAATAAATAAAAAATAAATAAATAAAATAAATAAATAAATAATAAATAAATAAAATAATAAATAAATAAATAAATAAATAAAAATAAAAAATAAAAACAAGTTTTATGAATTAACTTTTTGTCGTTTGGGAATACTTTCTAAATAAAAGTCTCAGCTCCATATGCAAAAGGGATAAAATTATAGAAAAAAACTGAAAACTTTGAAAACAATTAATTATATTACAATGACTTATACTAACCTTGTACAAAAAATCTGAAAATTATTTTATATAAGAATTAACTTAAAGTAAAAGATATATATATATAGAAGAAACATATGAGAGAGTGTTCAAGAGATCAAAATTATAAATTATAAATTAAATAATTGCAAACAAATTTCATTACAGAAGTTTGAAACAAAAATTATTAAGGAGATGGTGCACTTCAAAATGGAAAAAATAGACTAAAAGTTTCAGTTTTTCTAAATAATGAAACTACAAAACAGTAATAAAATGTGGAAAAACGAATTCTTTAATATATATCATTCTATGCTGAATTATAGAGTACTAAGTTGGAAATGAAATTTTAAAACAGCCTTTTTTCAAACCTAATTTTTACTTAAATTCGTCAAATTTAAAATATTCCACGCGTTTTATATTTTGTTGAATCTCCATAAAATTTCATTTAAAGTTGTATACGTATATACTATATATATTTGCACGAAACTTAGTTAAAATTTTGCATATTTTTTTGCCTTTAAAATTTTGAAAGTTAAAAATAGTTAATAATAAACTTTTTTTGAAAAAAAAAAGATTTTTTTTTCACATAATTATAATTCAAAAATAAATTTTAACTAATTTTTGTTAAAATCATCTAAATTTACCTGTAAAAAAAAAAAAAAAAAAAAAAATTGGAAGTCTAAGTCAAAAATTAATTAGTTGGGACGCATTTTGAAATTTAACGATTAATTTATAATTTTAATTAATATATTAATTAATATGGAATTTTTCATCTCTAAATAAGTCTATATAAAACTGTAACTTTTTGCAGTAGCAGATTTATAATTGCAGATTTTTATTTTGAAAATACACCATCGCCTTAAAGTAACAGAAATAATACATTAATTCATTTTATTGCAAAAATGTATTCAAAAAATTAAATAATTCTTTTAAGGACTGAGGACTATTAGTCTCAATCTGGAATTTTTGCGGTGTCATTTTTCGATAGTTGGACATTTATCGAAATATAAAATTTATCGAAAATATAATTGAATAATTTGAAAGCGATGTTATAATTTGAAAAAAAAAAAAAAAAAAAACCAGTCCTCCGTTTTAAACTAAATTCTGCTTTTGCCAGAATTTCATCAAAATCATTTTTTTTTGTCTTGAAATTTGCATGCATCTTATACCTAGGGCGTAATTTCTAGTCCCGAAATTCCTGAAAGATACGGACAAGAAAAATAGGGAAGTGTATTCCAATGTGACTACATTAATAATATTCTAATGTGACTGCATATTTTTCCATTATTAAGCCACTTTAAAAACTTTTTCAATAGTAATACTTAATATAAAAATGTAATTTAATTTAGGAAGGAAAAAATTGTCGGTTTTATTATTTTATTATACTTATAGTCGATTAAAGTGGGTTGAAATTTATAATAATAATTATTAAACAGATTTATGAAACATATAAACTTAAGAGAGTAATTTATGACTGTTTAAAAATTAATAAAAAATAATGCTGATTTTTTTTAATGGAGTCTTGGTATTAGAAAAAGAAAAGCATGTATGTTTTGTTCGCTAAAATGTGTTGCACATGTTCACCGTTAAAACCACGCTTTTGACACTTCTTTGTTTATTTCAGTTACTACAGTAAAAATATGAATATAACAAAAAACTTATATGGTTTTAGAATTTATAAATTACTCTCTTTACTTTATATGTTTCACAAACAGATATATGAAACATATAAAGTAAAGAGAGTAATTTATAAAAGTTTAAAAACTAATAAAAAAATTATGCCAACTTTTTAATAGAGTCTTGGTAAAAGAAAGGAAATGCATGCGTACTTTGTTCGCTAAAATGCGTTACACATGTTCTCCACTAAAACCACGTCTTTGACACAGCTTTGTTTACTTCAGTTATTACAGTAAAAATATGAATAATACAGCAAAAACTTACATAATATTGGCATTTATAAATTACTCTCATTACTTTATATGTTTTATAAACAGATTTACAAAACAAATAAATTTAAGAGAGTAATTTATAAATGTTTAAAAATTAATAAAAAAATGATGCTAGTTTTTAATAGTGTCTTAGTAAAATAAGAGGAAAAGCATGTATGTTTTGTTCGGTTTAATGTGTTACACATGCTTTCTGCTAAAACCACGCTTTTGGCACGACTATGTTTACTTCATTTACTGCAGTAAAAATATGAATGTAGCAAAAAACTTATAATGATATTAGCATTTATAAATTACTCTTTTTACTTTATATGTTTCATAAACAGATTTATGAAACATATAAAGTAAAGAGAGTAATTTATAAAAGTTTAAAAACTAATAAAAAAGTATGCCAATTTTTTAATAGAGTCTTGTTCGCTAAAATGTGTTACGCATGTTCTCTGTTAAAATCACGCTTTTGACACAGTTGTGTTTACTTCAGGTACCACTGAGCAAATAACAGGTTTATGAAATATATAAAGTTAAGAAAGTAATTTATAACTGTTAAAAAAAAAAAAAAAAAAAAAAAAATTTTTTTTTTTTTTTTTTTTTTTTTTTTAAATTGTGCCGTGGTAACAAGAAAAGAAAAGAATATGCATGTTTTGATTGCTAAAAAGTGTTACATATGTTTTCCGATAAAATTACGCTTTCGACACAATTTTAAGTCATTATAGTACAAATAAGAACATTATCGCAAAAAAATTACATAATACTATCAGATTCATCAATGGGTATTCATATGGGTATACAACAGATTCATCAATCTGTTTGTTTTCATCGATTAATTATGAATCTTATTGTGTTATAACACATTTCTGTATCTTTATTTATTCTATACATTTCTGGAAAAAAAAAAAAATGTTTATCTAGAGGTCTAGTAATTTCAGAGTTCTAGATCTAGTAATTCTAGAGTTATCTATTATATATAAATAATGGAGATTTTCAATCTTTATTATACATTATTAATTGCTTGTATGTTTTATTTCTCAACAAAATTAAAAATGAATGTATCTGCTTAAAAAAAAAAAGTATTATAGATTTTAATACAATTCTGCTAATAATTAATTAAAACTAAGTATGTTATGCTCTACACACAGCACCTTAAAAAATAATTTCATCAGGATTTTTTTTTTTTTCTTTCTTTTCTTTTTTGTTTAAAGAAGAAGATCGAAAATTCTTTTTTGAATAATCACAGATCTATGTGGTTCAACTACTCTTTTTAAAATTATTAATTAGTAAAAAAAAAAAAAAAAAAAAAAATCACATTAAAAACTTTTACCCTGGGGGCTGTGATTCTCCTATATACAAACTTCTATACATTTTTCTAATATATATTTTTTAAATTTCGCATTGACTGGTTAAAAATAGTTTTTATTAGGGCGATTTTCTCTGAAATTAGATAGGCATTAGTTTATGTTAAGCTGCAAATACATGTAAAATTTTACGGAATTCTGTTCATTACTTCATGAGATACAGCTGTTGCAAGATTTTTGTTACTCACACATAGAGACTTTTTTAAAAACGTTCAAATCGTGTTCTGAACCCCTTAAATCGTGTACATGAATAACCAGAAGTAAAAAATATTTATGAATCCAGTACTTTCTTCTATTAAATATTGAAGATAACAATAATATTTTAACCCGTTAGCGCCCAGTGTCCTCATTTGAGCACAGCTAATAAAATGGCACGTATATTTTTTGTGGTGTCTTGGAATGATTTCTGCTTTTTAGTGACAGTTTATAGCGTCACTCTAAATGATCCCTGTAAGTTTTATGTGCCTACTAATTAATTTTATCATTTCATAATTTGGATAATCATTTTATGATTTTTCATTCATCGCACATATATTTGCTTTTTGCGCAGGTATACTAACTTAAATCAAGTTGAATAATAATATATATTAGAATACTTTAATTTCGAGATCTTTGTCAACATATAATAGGAAATTAATCTGTTATCTCAAAGTTTTTCTATCTGGAAGTTTTCTCGCTAGAACACTAAACGTCAATAAATGAGGATAGGCTTTAAATTCAAAACTATAAGAAGAATTGTTTAAGTTAATATATTTTATATTAATTTAGAAGTCTAATAATCAGCTAATAATATTTTGCAAAATTAATTCGGTCGTTAACGGGTTAAATATATATGTATAATATTAATTTTTTTAAGATCCCCATTTACTTTGTTTATAACTTTAGATAATACGAAAACTTAATTAAATAAAAAAAAAAAAAAATCTGCAGTTTTTCTGATGCACTCTTTTAACAGTAAAAGGTGGTATTTCTTAAGCATTATTCAATTCTTTAGTAATATTAAATTCATACCTTAAGAATGACTTATTGGGAATTTATAAAACTCTTTCACCAGATAATAGATTCATATTTCGGTTAAATTAACAAACATTTGAAAATAAATTAAATGCCATTTATTAAAGTAATTCACATTACAAAGACAAATTTTTGCGCAATCTTCTATTATTCAATTACATAAAAGAATTGTCTATATTTACCGTTTTTCTTCAAAGTGATAAATGAATTGAATTAAATAGATAATGCAACTCTTTTGTTAATAATTTATTTTATAATAATTCAAACAAAATAAGCGTTATTAAGAGCATGGTTTATTAATTTTTTTTTTTATAATTTAGTAATTATTTTGATATATCTATATTAAACTAGTATGTTGTGGCCACCACAAGACTTTCTTCTATATTTTCCTATAAAATTTCACTCAGTAACAATATTAAAAAAAAAAAATAATAATAAAATAAAATAAAAATTAAAAATACGATTTTTTTTTTTAAGTTTTTTTTTTGTTAAAAGTAAAAAAAAAATCGATAACTTTGTTTTAAATTATCACATATTTATAGTTCAACCATTCGTTTTAAAGGTATTGACGAGACCTTTCGAAAGATACCCATCTTGAAAATCCCCCCCCCCTTCCCCGAGGAAAGGCCCCCACATGCACAATTTTTCTCCCCTAGTTAACTACTACTATTATCAATAATTCATATTAATTTTACAATCACAAGTTAAGAATAACTCTCATTATGTACATTTATACGAAATTTTGTCCTATACTGCCATGCTAAAAATTTAGAAAAAATACGATCACAGCGCCACCTGTTGAGCGATTGATCCCCAAATCTAATCATCACCAGTTTATGTCAGGTTGCAACTAAATACCAAGTTTGGTTAAATTTCATTCATTGGTTCGTGAGATACAGTGAACACAAAATTCGTGATACACATACAGACAGACAGACGTTTTCTAAAAACTATCAATTCGTGTTCAGGACATCCCAAAACGTGTAAATCCATCAAAAAACGGAGGTCGAAAATTTTCACGAATCCAATACTTTCTCTATATTACATATCGAAGAAAATAAAAATCTGGAGTGATTCCACTCGACTTTCCGAACATTAAGTAAGTAACGGTTGTATAAATAAAGTATAAACAAAGAAGTCGTTAAATAAATAAAAGAAAAAATTGGAATAGCGTGTTTGAGTATTTTTCTCCATGTAGTATGTTCACTAAAATAACGCTATTGCCCTTCCAATAATTTCAGCCCATAATAATGATAAATAATTTTTCGTTGTGTTCCTGTAAAATTCTATGAGTGCTAGATTCATCAAACTCTATACACTTTGTGCGACGTTGACCTATTGCATGTGTATGAATTTTCAGTTCATTCGAATTAGACATTTAGACGCTATCGCACTTTAAATAATTTGAGCCTATAGGCGATAATGATACATTTTTTTGTGACCCTGCAAAAGAACTATAAGAACTAGTTTCACCAAAATCAATAGGGTTCCTGACCTGTAACATACGTACCAACTTTCAGCTCACTCGAACAAAGCGTTTAGACGCTATCGTGTTCACTGACACAGATACACACACAAATGCAAACACACATACACCACCGTAAAAATAACAAAAATAAACTCAGGCGACCTCAAAAAGTATAGAAACACAAAATCCCAAAGTCAATTTTTTTGTCATGATTACTTTCCTTATATACAGTGAGGGACAATAAAAAAAAAAAAAAAAAAAGCCGCACTCGGATATTTTCCTTTTCTCTTTCTGCACCCACCGATTTTATTGTTTTAAAAGCAATTTTCGAACGTTGCCCTCCACGTACAATTTAGAATTGAGACAAAATATAATTGTTAGGAAAATTATAGTTTTAGAACGTATTTAAAAAATGGCAAAAATGAGGCAATTAATGATACCACAAAATGTATTAACTTTAGAATTAAAATCAAAAAATATTTTAATACGCGAGATGGGCACAATAATTACATGTTAACGACATATTAGTGAGGTCGTTTTCAACAAGATATAATTTTTTTGGCTATTTAAACTAGAAATCTGGCTCTAGGCGGCCACGTTGCACATCCAAGCTAGATGACCGCAAATTATAAAGCCAGTGCTTAAAAAATCGATTTATATTACATTTAGAACATAGAAGGAATTCAGAAAAAGTATTTAGCAATATAATTTCTTTGAATACAGTGCAATAACAATTGAACAAAAAAGGTTTAAATACCAGACAATTTGAAGAAAAAAAATCCATTTTTAACGAAAAGAATTAGGAAAGCAAGATTTCAGTAGGCTAAAAAATTTATGAGTTAATTATTACACTGAAGTTGTTCTCTCTGGTGAACCAAATTTAACTTATTCGAGCTGACAGAAACAAGCAGGTCTGATTATGAAAATGTGACCAAATTAATAAAAATTGCACTCTTAAAACAGCGACACATTCTCCGTACATTATTGTACGGAGCTGCATAACTTTTCAAGGAATCTGACAAATTTACATGCTCAAAGTATCAATTAACTCGAAATTAAACATGGAAATTATAAAAGTGGCGCCTGATCGACTATTTTGGAGATATTCCAGACTTTCCCGCAAACAGCATTTCAAGATAATAATGTACCTTGCTAAAGAGCATCTGTGGTACGTGTATTTTATTCAAATTGTTCAAATTACCTATCCATTTCTATGAGTACCCCTAATTCTGTAAATATTCATAACTTTTTTCACTTTAAGTTAAATCCCACAAAGAATATCGTAGAATTTCTTCTTTACCAGACATGGAATAGTCCTAATCTCAATCCGTTTGAAAATGTTTAGTCTATAAAAAGGCGGTGGAAGAGGGGGGAGGATTCGAAATTTGCAGCCTACAACTCTGTAAGAAGTAGAAAAAATTATTTATGATATTTGGCGAAGTGAAATTTCTGAGATTTATATTAAAACACTGTATAATACTATGCCATTGCGCATTATAGCAGAAATTCCATATAAAGATAGAATTAACCGAATGCATAATGCATATTTTTTATTAAATAATTGTTTAGATCTAAGAAATAAATAGTTTTATTTCATGTATTAAAATATAACTTGTTTATTTCATATAATAAATTATAATAGAATACAAAATATATGTTTGTTATATTACGTTTAAAACGAAAGTTTTACGTAGATTTTTATTAAATGCTTCTAAGAGTGTAATAAAGTGAATTATTAAATGAAAAATGTGCATTGGTATCATTTCATCTCTTTGGTATTATGCAAACATGACAGTTTTATTTGTTTAAACCATTACTTTTGAAGTTATTACAAATAAAAAAGATGTAAGTCAATTTTTCTACAGTACGACTTTTTTTTTTGTCCCTTAGTGTATATAAGTTCGTAAAGTAAAAAGAGATATTTTATATTTTAATTTTATTTATTTTTGTTCGTATTGCCAACGCTCCATTTTTATGAGATCTCTGGTTCACAAATTGGTTACAGTGAATAATTTACCTTTTGAAAACGGTTATCATTTCAAACATTCAAATGTTTCTTTTTACTTTCTTTTGTATTGTTTTGTAAAATTTTTGATTTCTGGTTTTCGATAATCGTATATGTTTTGGAAGGTCCAGAATACGATTTAATCATTTTTAGAAAATGTTTGTCGATGTGTCCCTCTGTGTGAATGTTACAAAAGTTTGTGGTAACTCTAGCTAAAGAACTAACGCTCAGAATTTCATACAAACTTACATGTAGTTGCAGCTTGACATAAATTAGTGCCTATCAACTTCTTTGAAAATCGTCCAACAAGTGGCATTGCCATCCTGTTTTCTTTCTCTAAATTTTTAACATGACAGCATGTTAAAAAAAAAAAAGAAAAAAATTCTCATACAAATATTCGTATTCAGAATTATTTTTAATTAATCATTATGAAATTAAGAAGAATTATTTATGTTAGAGTAGTAAGCCCAGCGCTTTGGGGTGTAAAAGGCGGAGCTAAGCTGTCAATCAAATGAGGGGCGTCAGCAAAAGGGGGCGTGGCTATTCTTGTGAAAGATAACAGGGTAGAGTTTCGTTTTCACAAATTGGCAACACAGCATCCTGTCAGAACATGCGAGGGAGTGTGATGGGGGTAGATTTTTCTCAAAGGGGCAACTGATAATCCTGTTAGACCTAAGGCTCCTATATATACGAGCTGGCGCATCCGACATTTTTTTGCCTTAGGGTTGCCGTATGTACCCAGCGTGATAAACAAACGGCATCCATTGTTTCTACCGTCTTGCTCGTAATTTTAGTGAAATAAACTGCAATATGGGAGGTTGTTCAGCAATAAACTGCTGTAAACACTCTAGAAAAGGATACAAAATGTTTAGGTTTCCTTCGGATAATGCAAGAAGGAGAAAATGGGCTGCGAATTGTCGTTCAGATTCTTGGATCCCGGGACCTAATGCACAGCTTTGCATAGTAAGTTTTATTGTTATTCACTTATACTTTTCTTTGCATTTCTGACATTTATAAAGTAAAAAATTAAAAAAAAAGTATTATTTAAATCTAAATATGTATTTTAATAACCATAAATTATTTTAAGAAACGCTTTTTTACTGTGTGTTTGTAGAGTCTTGGCGACGTTTTTTTGGTTCGCCAAAGTTGTCTTGTTTCCGTGTCCTGATAGTATTAGGTCGTTGAAAAAACTTTCCAATTTTAATTGTTACGCTCTTTCCCCCCCCCCTTTCAAATGTTATGAATTATTTAAGAAACAGAAACAGATTACTTGTGTTGCTTATCATTTTTGGTCGATTTTATTATTAGATGAAAATTTCTTAAAACCACCATTGAAGCGATAAAATCGCCAAGCGGAAATGCTGTCCTCTTACGAGGCAAAAAAATGGCGGTGATGCGCCGGCCTATTATTTATTTAAGGGGCTCTAGTTAGACCATGAAAGAGTATGACGTCATCATCCAGAAAGAGGACAATGTGGTATATTTTTAATCAGTAATTAACTTTTAATTAGTAGTTTACCAATGAATCCTAATAAGTGAAATTCTATCTTAATTATTTTATTGAGTATTTTAATTCGCTCAATTTATTTTTTTACAAAACGGTATTACCATCCAGGGGATTCTTACCAACTCTCTGTGGCATGCAATCTTCGCGCTCTACCGACTGAGCTACAACGACGTTACTTTGAACTTTCTTCTTTTCATTTCCGTTTCACGAGATAGGGGTGGGAAGAGGATTCCTCCACCTGGCTACTAACTTCAAAGTATAGTCCAAGGGGATACAGACAACAAGGGGATTGATAAATGAAGTGATCTTCCCAAAATATTTTTATGATATTGGTGATTTGTTCATATTTGTGAACATTTTTTAAACAATTAGACAATATTGTTCGAGGTTTTTCTTTCTTGAAAATATTAAAACAATCTCATTTTCTTAAATTTTATTTACATTAATAATAATACGATTAGATTTTTTAATCATGAAAAATAAATAAATAAAAAAAATAAATAAAATAAAATAAAAAAGTTTTTACATATGTTTTTTATTTATTTTAGGTTTTATATATTTAAAAGAATATATATCTTTTATTTTTCAATAAAAAAAAAATATATATATATATATTCATGGTAGAGTTTTATATTTCTTTTCTGGAAAAAGTTATAAAAACAATTCAAAAAACTAATGTTCCAGTTTTCTTTTCCACAAAAATAAAAATAAAAATTAAATTAAATTTAAAAAAAAAAAAAAAAAAAAAAAACTTTAAAACAGTTTTTTTTTAATTTTATTTACAATAATAATTTAGCAATTGTACTTAATTTTTAAAACGTGCGAAAACTTTTTTTTTTTTCCCTTTAATTAATTTCCGTTTGTTAATTTTATATTTTCTTTTTCTGAAAATTTTAACTTTGTTACTTTATTAACACGCTTTTATTAGCTTCACCTGTACAGTCGGTAACAAAAGTGTCCGAACACTAGCAAAAATTCCTACGTAAAAAAAGTACACTTCATATAGGTTTGTTAAATAAATCCTTGTCGAATCCTGTTCTTAGTGTAAGTACATGATTCGATAAGGATTTATTTAACGAAACTGCATTAAGTGTACTTTTCTTACATAGGAATTTTTGCTAGTGTTCGGACACTTTTGTTACCGACTGTATGTATGCTTGTATGTATGTTTGTAACCGCTCTGGGAGCAAACAAAAAATCTATATTGTAAAAAAAGACTTTCCCTACTTGACCGCTGTGGCTGTGAGATAAAGCTCCGGGCTACGAACCTAAAGGTCTAACGTTCGAGCCCAGTCAGGGGAGATTTTTTAAAAATGGTTTTTGTTTAATTCTAAATTATTTTATTAAAAATTTAAAAGTATGTAAATATTGTGGTGTGTCACTTACACGATTTTCTCTTACACTTCATTTTAATACTATAAAGATAGATATTTTGTACTTTTTAGTTCACATTTCAATAAAAGCGTGTTCTTTAAATTTTTGAAAGTACAATTTTATTTTTATTAATGAAACTGTTTTTAGGTTTAAGGAAATAGTTTTTAAAAACATTTCTCTCTCTCTCTCTCTCTTTTTTTTTTCAGTTTGTCAAATCTATATTCTCTTTTTTTGTGAATTTTTTTAACTTGTTAACATTATTATAATTTTTTTTTTTTTAATGTAACAGTTTCTTTTTTTAATTCTTATCACTAATTAAAAAAAAAAAAAAATCTATTTTTTTTTTTTTTTTTTTTTTTTTTTTTTAGTTTATGAATTCTTTATTTCCTTCTAGTGAAAAAAGATAATAATAATTTGTTATTATTACTTTTTAATAAAACTTTATTGTATTACTATTATTATTTTCATTATTTAGTAATATAATGAGATTATTTATGTAATGTTTTTTTCAGTTAATATATATATATATATATATTATCTCGTGAAAAACTTTTTTTGTCTGTTTATTTATTTATTTTAATTCAACTCTATTTTCTTACTCGCGAATTTCAAAAGATTTATTTTCATTTAATAATTTTGGATTAAGTAAGGAATCTATTTAATACTGTCATATTTTAAAAGATATTTTAAAGTAAAATGTTGAATTTTCTATTTTAAAGAAGTAAAATTTAACTTATCCATTCTGCTAGATTTGCTTAGGGGAAAATTACAATGAGTGACTAAAATAATAATCGTAGTCCAGTCTAAAATAGAATTCCACTCGGCATCTGTTGTACTAGGCAATTTCCTTATTACTATTATTATTAAATAAATAAATTGTTTTGGTATTACCATATGCCTATTATGATTTTTTTCATCACACCATAGTATAATTCACCATATTCATATTATAAAACTTTCCATTATTTTCATATTGCTTCTTAAATATATAAATCTACTGAAACAGACACGGAATCTTCAATAAATTAATTAGTTTTAAAATTAGTTTATCTCTTTTTTGGAAAAAAAAAGTATATCTTGCATTATTTAGACATAACTACATCAATATTCAAAAAATAATAATTTGCGAAATTTTCTTGTACATAACAGTTTTTTTTCATATTTCTGATAGAACTTTATAAAAATTAATCATCTTATAATGACAACCTATATCATTAAGTCTTCAAATCTTAATAAACATGAAACATTTTCTTTATCTGATCGATCCCCTTCTTGTTGACAATTCAAGTTCATTATATATATATGTATATATATATATATATATATATATATATATATATATATTATTCGAAAGCATGTTAACAATTTCAGCCATGACATTTAAATTTTAACTTTATGCAAACATAGGTAATTGTCCCATAGTTGTTACTATTATTTTTTAATAGCTAAAATAATAATAAAAGTGTTTAAAATTATTAGCTTTATACATTTTAAAAAATAATGAGATTTTAGTACCATTTATAAACTGAAAATATTTTGTATTATTATTATTATTATTATTATTATTACGATAAATAGTTTAAAAATAAATATTTACATATACAGTTACAATAGTTTTATATACAGTGATTCATTTATAAAAATATAAGTTTTAACTGATACCTTTTTTATAGAGCAAGAATCTAACTAAATAACATTTATCTAAATTTTTAAGCAATCATTAATAATAAAGTGGCCGTACATTTTTTAAACAAACATAAAATTATATATGCATTCTCTATTAACTTAGACAACACGTTCTGTTTATATTTGTAGAAATACTTCATCTCATTTGGATTTTAACTTAAATAAATCATGTTTATCACCGGGGTTTAAAAAAGAAAAGAAATGCCTACACATAAAAGTTCTAAATTATAAATATTTACTGATTAAAATAAATATATTTTTTAATGAAAATCATCTTTCAAAATGTTCATAAAAAAAAAAAAACCTCAATAAAAATCTACAAAATTTTCTAATAATAATTTTTTTTTTTCACTGTAGTCACATTTCGTATATTTTCAGAAAAAAAAAAAAATAAATAAATAAATAAACAAATAAAATATCAGTACTAAAAAAAAGTCACAATATTTTTTTATTTACTGAAAAAAAAAAATTATTGAGATTGATGATTTCAAATGTATTTGAATATCTATGATTTGTGTATGCACTGATTTGTGTACAGGGACACCCGAAAGTATTACAAAGCACTGCGTTCTATGTGAGGCCTTTGTAAAAACTATATTTTAATACCTTCATTTTGCACAAATCGTAATGAAATTGACATTTATTATTCATATGCACAAAAATAAATAAATAAATAATCAGGGTTGGGTTTCTTCCGGAAGAAACTAGTTTCTTCCAGAACAGTGGAAAAAACTGGAAAAAACCGGTAGAAATGGAAGAAACCAACCAAAAGACGAAATAGATTTTCAAAATTAAAATTTATGAACTATATAAACTCAAAGTATAAATATAATGCCAAATCTAAACTATAATACAATTAATATTAAAAATATTTTTAGAAAAATAACTTATTTGATAACAAACAATAAATATATACAGGTGATGGGTTTTTACTTTTCTTTCAATGCTAATATTTTTAGAACTTTTTGCGTATATACTATCGCATAATATTATTATACATTCAAACAGTACAAGTGATAATAATTATGGAATTTTTAGCCATAATATATATATATATATATTTTAAGGATACAAATTTTTTTATAAACTTGAAGCTGGTACCCAATGAACTGTATCAATAAGTAAGATATTATGTACCTACTTTTAAACTCTCCTGCAAGTTCTCTAGGAAAAAAAAAATTCATAGTTTCTATTTATCTATTTTAAGTTTAAAAATATGCAGTATTGAACTACTATGATACTACTAAGATACTATGTACCTACTTTTAAACTCCCCTGCAAGTTCTCTAGGAAAAAAAAAATTCATAGTTTCTATTTATCTATTTTAAGTTTAAAAATATGCAGTATTGAACTACTAAAAAACTTCTCATTTGTTTTACAGTCAACTCCCTCTAACTCTCAAAAGTCTTGTCCAGAGGTTGTGCGGATTATAGGAATTTGCATATTAGAGATCATTGCGTTTACAGTTTTCTTTTGCAGATACAAAGTGAGTTATTATTAATTCATAAATGGACATCAGAATGGAAAGAGGATTTTTAATAAATTTTATAATAAATATTTCTTCAATATTAATAAAACTAATCTATCACATTCATGTATGATGGTAAATAATTTAAGCATATTCAAATAATAGGTACCTATAAAATGTAAACAAACATATTTAAAAAATATGAAACGAAATATTTTTTAAAGTCTGGAAGTAATATTCATCACTGATTAATTTGTTAAACAATGATGTAATAGTGTTTTGTTTTTAGTGCTAGTCTGTATGAATTGCAGGATAATAAATACAAGAATGTCCCCCCCCTTCCCCAATTGTGTTTCAAAGAAAGGATTAAGCTAAAAGTTTGATTAAAAAAAAGTAAATATGTAAAGAATGTGAATTTTTTTTAAAATCTGAGATGTAAATTTCTTTTATATTAATGAATTAGAAGAATTTGCAGATTATAAATCTGCAGTGCGGATTAGAGGGAGTTGACTGTACAGTATATGACTATAAGAAAAATAAAGTTTTTGATGACATTTTGTAATACAGTAATTATTGCATACTGGTTCTTATAATTAACTGGATTAAGTTAAGAGCTGTTTTATCAGAAAGTATAAGCAAGTGATCCAAATTATTATTTATTACCAGTTAAAGAAATAAAATTGTCTAAGTTATAAAACTTTATACTGTTTGAATTGAAATTGATTTTTTTACTGGATTTTTAGTGTTTTGGAACGTGATCATCAGATACCGAGGCTCATTTTGGTAAAAAAACTCATAATTAATTAAATATGTAATTAAATATGTATAGGTATATTTAAAGTTTTTTATAAGAGAAACGCATCCATTGTATCTTACAAATCTGCAGTTTATAGGATAAATTTTTAAGAAAAACAGTTTCTTCCATTTCTTCCACTTGGAAGAAACCTATTTCTTCCGGACGGGTTTTTCCATGGTTTTTTCCGCCTTGGAAGAAACTTTCCAATCCTGTAAATAATTAATGTTTAATAATAAATAAGTAAAGTATGATTGTCATTCACACAATGCCTTAAGAGATGAAATTGGAAAATTACTGTAATTGAATTAACTTTAGAATCCCCATATTTTGACAAATTATAACTCTATGAAAAAGTAATTGAAATATATAAACTATGTATCATTTTACGGGCTGATTTGATCCAAATAACCCTAGAAAAATATCAAAAGTGGAAGTTGCCATTGAAAAATAAAATAAAATAAAAATAAAAATAAGTAAATAAAAAAGAGAAATTAACGGTAGTTTTAATATGATGTTACTACAAATCGGATGGCACCAGCCTCATGTTTCTACACTAATTTATACGGCGGAATTTGTCAGAGTGTGGCGTATTTTGTTTTCTTTGATGACTGTACACAACTCGCTGCTATGTTGTAATCTTTCTACGGGTTTATATCGGTAAATTAATTTTAGAAGCATTGAACATTACAAAACCGTTCATATGTTTCTTATTATACATCTTGTATGTTTATATGTCGGTTTAGTTTAATCACAATTGATTACTATTCATTTTAATAGAAAAATGCCTCGATTATATCACGCAAATGTCGGTTACATGTCATTTTTACCTTTCTAAAATTTTCATATTTTGTACCTCGGTCTTTGTTTTTCCTTTCACACCTTATTACTTTCTTCTATATTCAATAAAAGAGATTTTTGGATACGTAATAATTTTCGACTTCTAGTTTTTGATGGATTTCCATGTTTTGAGATATCCAGAACACAATTTGATAATTTAAAAAAAAAAAGTCTGTCTGCGTGTTTGTGACAAAAACATTGTGGAAGCTCTAGCTCAAGAGCAAATACACAGAATTTTATAAAAGTTAGCGGCTATAAAATTTTGGTACAAATAGCCCGATTGATGGCATGGTTATACTACGATTTCTTCCATTTATATCTGAGTTTCTATTGTGTGTAATCGTACAAAGCTTCATATGAGAGAGGGCTATTATAAAACATACTGATTTAATTTGTTGAATATACGCCTATGTGCTGCTATGCTGCAATTTTCTCCATGCATGAGAAGACTATATCTCAGCTTCTAGGGCGTATAAATGCCCCAAACTTGATATGTTACATGACAATTATTAAAACGAACGCTGATCCATTTTACGTGTATCTTAGCTGACAAGTACTGTTGCTATTAATCACTTTCTATAATTTTTCTCGTAGCTATATCTAAGCACCTGTTGATTAAAACTACGTCAGATTGCATACATAAAATCTTTATGGTGAATAAGATAAATTGATTAAATTTTTGTACTTGTTTTGTGCGTACTCTGTTAAATAGAAGGATATTTTGTGATAACCGAAGGATACTAGTTTCTTTTCTTTCCTTTCTTCTCCTACTCTCTTTTTTTTTAACACTTTCCAACAAAGATGAAAAGTGTTTATGACTTTGATTTACACGTCTTTCTGTCCGCGTTCTAACTACCGTAAATATTAAATATTAATATAAATAATAAATATTAAAACTGTAAACGAAAAAATTTGTAATTACACTGTCGATTTTATTAAGATTTTTAACACTTTCTAATAATGTTTAAGAACGATTATGATTTTAATTAGCCCATCTGTCTATGCAATTGTCCGTCTGTCTGTCAGCGTTCTAACGCCTGTGAATATTCATTGAAATTTTTGAAAATGATATAGTGCTTTTAAAGTAGTTTACTATGGAATGCTTCCTACTGAAAATGGGTTAAATACTACTACTGATTTGTATACATGGACACCCAAAAGAATCCCAAAGCATTGCGTTCTATGTGAGATATTTCTATGAACCACATTTTAATAACTTTATTTTTCCTAGATCATAATTAAATTGACAATTATTTTTCACATGTACAAAAAAAATGTTTTCTATAGAATTCAGTTTGTTAGAATTGAGATTTACAGGGTCACAAAAAATATTTAGATACATTAAGGGCTGTAAACGAAAATTGGAGAAATTGCATTTTTTATTTCATTACGCGCTTTTAACATTTTACAACAATGTTTAACAGTGATCAGTTAGTCTAGCTGCCTTTTTATTCTTCTGTCTGTACATTGTGTGATTACACAGCCAAAGTACTTTGAAGGTACGGGGCAAAGAGTACGTACTGTTGGAAAATACTATTGGTACGTACTGTTAATATTGTATGCGAACTTCATGGATATCGTTTTTGTTTAACACGTTGAGCGCCATGTCAGCCATTCTAGATTCTAGACATTTTGTCATATATCTCTAAGTATTGAAGGAATCATCTTGGAACTTTAAGAGTGTGCGGAACATGTTGTACTTCAAACATTTCAGTGAAAGTTTTATCCCAAAAGTAAAAACAGTAGACCAATAAAAAATTAAAACGTTGAGCGTCCTGTCAGACATCGGTGGCTGACAGTGTCAAATATGATATTAAGCCGCGTCAACCATCGGTGGCGGATATAAAATAGGATTTAAAACTAAAAATAATACATTTAATGATTGAAAATTTATTAAAAATTTGCTTAATTTTTATTTATTACAGGAGGAATCATTATGGAATTTTAATGGATTTTAAGAATTTGCGTGGCGCTCAACGTGTTAACTAGTCTGTTAAAATTAGTCATAAATTACTTTCACGCATGAAATATAAATTAAAGTTTCTAGTAGTCCTTTGCGCTGTTATTATTGAAAAATCCCTTGAACGCATTTCACGTATAAAAACGTCGTGTATTTTGTTGGCCAAAGTCGCACATGACGTTCTGGTATGTCATTGAAATTGAAACCAATAAAAATTAAAACGTTGAGCGTCCTGTCAGCCATCGGTAGCTGACAGTGTCAGATATGATATTAAGCCGCGTCAACCATCGGTGGCGGATATAAAATAGGATATAAAACTAAAAATATTACATTTAATGATTGAAAATTTATTAAAAATTTGTTTAATTTTTATTTATTACAGGAGGCATCATTATGGAATTTTAATGGATTTTAAGAATTTGCGTGGCGCTCAACGTGTTAATATGACATTTATTATTACTGATCCTTAACTCTCGAAAATTTATTCTGACCCAAGGTTGAAAATACTATAAACGTTATAATGAATGATAGTTTTTTCTACAACCGTAACACCGAAAGCCGAAAAAGGCCAAGTTAATCATGAAGTGCATCTTTATTTCTGCTACAATAATCTAAAGAGAGATAATTCTATAATCGTTTAATTAATCGATATATTAATTGATCCATAGAACGTTTCTTAAGCTAGAGTTCCTCTCACGTCATTATAGTGTGTAGGTCAAAAGAGCGATTAAATGCTGCTTCTCTAATACAAACCGTATTGAATATTTTTTTTCTCAACAAAAAATGGCATCAATTACAAACGTCTAACTGAGGTATTTATGATCTTCGACCTGCTTATTGAAAGCGACATTCTTTTACTCCACTTAATAACAGGTTAGGATGTCTGTAGGCTCCTTCGAAGAACTTCATTATCCTATTTTTAGAGGATTTATTTCTATCCTGAATTAATCTTATCTGTTCTCCATTTTGATGCAAGTTCCCTGTTAATCAAAACTGTTCTATATAGTAGACTAAATTCAGTTTTTGATACCGATGAAAGAAACAACGTATTTTGTTGTAATAAAAATGAAAATTTAATGCCAGCTTTCGGATCCTATTTTGTACTTTCTCCTCTATTTAATAGAAGAAAGTATTGGTTTTTTAAGAGAATTAGACTTTGGGTTTTCGATGGATTTACACGTTTTGAGAAGGGGTGACCAGATTACACGGAAATGTGTGTGTGTGTGTTGTATGCTATAAATGTTCACAATCAAAAATATTTTTAACGATTATTTTTATTCTTTTATTTTCTTTGTATTATTTTTATTCTTTATGGAAGTAAAAATAATTTTTTACAATATTAATAGTCAACTAGAAAAAAAAAAAGTTGTCGTTGCCCCCCTGGGGGGAAGTTCCCCCGTGGGTGGACAAAATTTCAATACGGATATCTTTCAAAAGAACTCGCCAATAACATTTAAACAAATGGTTCAAACATCGATCTAGAATAATTTGAAATTAAATTATCGATTTTTTTTTTTTTTTCATTTTATGACATTTTGTAGAGCAAAAAATTGACTTTCTTTGTATATATTTAGCAATATACTTCTGGAATAAAAATCGTCTGTATTCATCATAGAAGATGAACTTGATTAACTTAGAAAACTTTGATGAACTTAGAAATTTTATTAAATGATAATTTCAAAAAATTATTATTTGTAGTGAATGAACTCGTATAGGAAAATATAGAAGAATGTTTTGTGATGGTCGCAACATACTAGTAAGGATTGTTATTAAATTTAGATCTTTATGTGCCTTCATAAAAGAAAGTTTGTTCATATTGTTCACCATAAACTGTCGTTTTGAACTATAAAAATTCTATAACCAAATACCGTATATAATTACAAGTTCATTAAATAAAAATCTTTTAATTTAACCTTTAACCTTTTAAGCATTTAACCTTTTTATGTACGGACAGGATTTTAAAGTTTCATTTATTAAAAAAAAATGTATAATATGGAATTTATGGAACGAATATAAGATATTTTTAAAGATCGAACATTTATACTTTATTTTATTCTCCCTTTGTGGCACTTGACGCTACATGATGCCATTTTTGCATAAATAGGAATTTTTTATAACATGTTGTCACAGTTTCTGATTCTTATTTTTTCCCTATCTTCATCTATGTTATAACTAATTTTTATATTATCTCAAAAATCCATCACCAATTTTAGGAAAAATATAAAGAGGATAAAAATAGACACTTTTTTACATTTTTGCATATTTTTGAAAACTTTTCATTTTTTTTTATATTAAATAGAAGACAGCATTGTACTCATAAAAATTTCAACTTCCGGTTTTCGATGGATTTACTCGTTTTGTGGGGTCCAAGAACACGATTTGAACCCTTTTTAGAAAATGTCTGTCTATGTGAGTGTGTGACAAAAACTTTGTGGCCCCTAGTAGGTAAGAAAGGCCGGTTCTAGGCCATGCGGCGGAGGCACGGAGGCACCGGCAAGTCGTGCGGGTGCCGCACCACCCCCTGAGGGGTCTAGATGGGTTGACATTGACCTTGAGACATCCTCTAACTTAATCGTGAAACGTGACGAGGGTATTAATGAAGAAAATTAATTAAAAAATTTAATGTGTGGTTTATTGTAAAAGGTGACGATGGTTTTAAAGTGATGTTTGCGGTATAAGGTAAAAAGCATGCTATTGTTTGTGAGTCATTAGAAAATTAATTAGAAAATTAATTAGGAGGTTAATTAAGAGGTTAATTAGGGAGTTAATTAAGAAATTAATTAAGAAATTTAAAAATTGAGAAATAAATAAGAAATCGATTGACTTTAAGGATGTGGATGTGCATAGAGTATGTGAGAAATAGAGAGGTTTGACTGGGGTTCGAACCCGACACCTTGCAGTAAAAATATTTCCATAAGACAGTAGTTTTCGAGCGCGAAACCACTGACCTATGAAAATATAGTCTGATGGTTCTATTTTAGATATGAATGTGTGTGATTTTTCTATTATATGTCTGCACAGTTCTTTTTAAACTGTTCAAACATATATTTTTGGAAACTCATTTGATGAGTTCCTTTTTTCTATGAAACCCTCAAAAGAGGGTTTCTTCTTTTTATTTATTTATTTATTTACTTATTTATTTTTATTTTATTTTTTATTTTATTTTTTTAGGGGTCCCACCATCCACCCGCCGCACGTGTGCGACGCCCCAATTTTTTATGAACTTGAATCATCATTTCTTCTTATTTTCTGATCTTCTAACTTTTCTAGGATCTTGCAACTTCATTTTTTATCTTCTATGTTCCAGGTCTTCAAATTTTTAGGTTTTATAATTTTCACTGTAGGATGTTTTAGATCTTTTAATTTTCATTCTTTCAATTTTCAATCTTCTAATTTTTCATTCTGATCTTCTAATTTTTCTGTGATCTTGCAAGTTTTCATTCTTCTAATTTTCTTTCTTGTAAGTTTTCGATCTTCTAATTTTCATTCTTCTAATTATCCTTCTTACAAGTTTTTGATCTTCATATTTTGAAATCTTCAGTTTTTTCTTTGATGTTTTAAAGGGGGCCCACCATCCACCCGCCGCATGTATGCGACGCCCCAATTTTTTGAACTTGAATCATCATCTCTTCTTATTTTCTAGGATCTTGTAACTTCTATGTTCCAGGTCTTCTAATTTTTCTAGGATCTTGCAACTTCATTTTCAATCTTCTAATTTTTCATTCTGATCTTCTAATTTTTCTGTGATCTTGCAACTTCATTTTCATTCTTTTAATTTTCTTTGTTGTAAGTTTGAAGACTTTTTATTTTCAAATCTTCAGTTTTTTCTTTAATGTTTTAAAGGGGTCCCACCATCCACCCGCCGCATGTGTGCGGCGCCCCAATTTTTTATGATCTTGTAACTTTTCTGAAATCTTGCATTTTTCAGATTTTTTTCATTTTTCTTATTTTCACAATTTTTTTCATTTTTCTTATTTTTCAATTTTTCTTCATTTTTCTCATTTTTCAATTTTTCTTCATTTTTTCAATTTTCAATTTTTTTCATTTTTTTATATTTTATTTATTTTTTTTTTTTTTTTTTTTTTTTTTCTTAAGTTATTTTGTAATGACCATAAGCCAAAGAAGAAATCCCATCATCCAAAATGTATCTTTTGTCATCAAAAGGAGTTAAAGAAATTTTATTTTGTTTGAATGTATATATTGTATGACATTCCTGCCCAATTCTCGTTTGCTCTGATATATTATATTTTAAATTATTGAGGCAATTAAGGTAATCTTGATGTTTAATTTTTTTCTTGACTGTTATAGTTGAAATCCCCTTCGCGGTTTTCTTTTCTCCATCTTCTGATCTTATACTATACATTTTGGCTTTGAGGCCTACAAATTCATGGATGAACCGCCCGTTTAGTTCGTCTTTAAACTTTCCCAAAACTTTCTTGTTGTGCTGTGAATGAAGTGGATGGTCTGTGGGATAATCTGATGTGTCAAAGATGTCTTTATGTTGTAGCATGTCTTGATAGATGTCAGGTGTGGTGATGCAGTAGGTGAGGGAGTCTGTGTCGGTGAAGAGGAGTTTAGCTTGGTCTTGGTATGTTGGTTTTATGAAATCGTAGTGGAATCTGTACATGTGTAGTTTTGAAAGTTCCAGGATGGTAAAACCGATGTAAACGGGACGGTTCATCAAGATGGATTTTTTAACCCGCTCCACTGCCGCTAAATTTTGATTAAATATTTTAAAATTGGTGTAAAGAGGTGAGGCAACAATCTTTTCAGCTCTTATGGAGGAGTTTGTAAGTTCTATGGATCGTCGTTTTCTTAGATTTTCTATTGTTTTCCCGAACACAGCATTATTCAGGAGCTTGAAGAAGTTTTTCTCAAAGGCGGACTTGGATTCTTTTCGTTTTTCTGTGTTGAAGGCTATGTACGGTTTCAACCAGGGTGCTTGTTTGAATTTTAAAACTTTATGAATCTTGGTAAGAATTAGACCTTGTTGGAGATAATAT
Organism: Salticus scenicus; assembly: GCA_963930645.1. Lineage (NCBI taxonomy): Eukaryota > Metazoa > Arthropoda > Arachnida > Araneae > Salticidae > Salticus > Salticus scenicus. The sequence continues at coordinate 122,865,318 of OZ005662.1, read as the reverse complement.
TGGAGGTTTCTGTAATGGGTGACATATTGAATTTTATTGTAGAGATTAGGTGTGAGTTTCTTGGAAGGGTGGAATTTTTTATCTTGAAGCATGTGTATGGCAAATGGTGAGAGTATCTGTTCGGTGATGTGTAGATGTTCTGGTGCTAGTGGATAATCGTTGTGTTTGTCGTGGAGATGCTGTGGATATTCCAAGTCCACCTCGAAGATGAAACCTTCTGCTGCGTCGGGTTGTAAGTTGAGGATTTTTTCTATGTTGAAGTCTTCAGGGTCAGCCCACTGGAAGCCCCCGTAAGGCAGGGGGTCTGACCCTGAATGCCCGTAAAGGTTATTTGCGTCCCAATACATAATGTATTGGGATAAAGCAGAGGGGTCGAAGTCTTGAGTTGTTGGGATATTGGATCTTGCGTGGCGGTGACTTATCATGGAAACCCCACCTCTTACACCTTTTTCTATGAAGAGGAGCATATTAATGTCGGTGAGTAGTTCGAGGTCTACCCCTGTCATTTTTAAACATGCCTGCCATGACAGACCGGGTGCTGTGAAGCAGTGAGTGGGATCTAATCCATAATATTTCAGACAAAGTCTTCGAAAATTTTCGAAGACATCTGCTAACAACAGCACGTCGGTCTTAACGTACAGGTCATGGTATTCCCCAAGATCTTGGATGTTAAAGGCCTCCCACACTTTAACAGCATGTTCATAATCTTGCGAAGAAATATCTTCATCAGTTAAATCGTTGTGGAAGGCCCTTGGGGGTGGTAGCTGGTTTTCACCGAAGATGTTAAAGTCGGTGATATGACTATAGGGGTAGACCCCTTTTCTTAAGAGGAGAGAGCAATCTATTGTAGGAGGAAAGTTTTCTTTAAGAAGATGAAATTGATCTGGATCTTGATTTTGGACGAGTTTATCTAAAGATGAGGGTAGGAACTGTAGAGAGTCTAGGAAGATGAGCTGGATGGGACAATTTTTCTTGGTTAATTTAAAAGCTATGTATTTTTCTAAAGTGTTGGGGATGACTTCTATGGTGTGGTCTTGTACTCTTCCAAGTTGGGTCATGAGGTGATGGGTGTCGTAATTTTTACTGTTATGGAATATGATGGGGATTGATTTAGGCTGTTTATAATTAATATTACAACTATTGTGAGCCGCGCCACGAAAAGCTCCGGAAAGATGGTCGTGGTCGCGCACTCTGTTTTTATAGAGCCTGTTGTTACATATGGAGCATCTAGTTGCTTGTTGAAAAGCTCTCTCCTCATCTGGGGTAAGCTGCATTGGAACTATTGACGTTAATTTTTGGGCTATGTCATCTTTTTCGTACAGGATGGCTTCTAAGAAGTGCCCGACGGCATCGTCACCTCTGTAAACTTGAATAGGTTTGTAAGATTTGCCGTCGGGCCCTACGATAAGATAGGCATAGCCACAAGGTATATGTTCTGAAGTTTTAATGCTGAAGGATGTACTATTATTGGGTGCGACAGTGGAGACGGGTTTTAAAATAGACTCGAAGTCTGCATAGATCACATAAGATTTTAGATGTTGCATGTGGATGGAGGTGAAAGAGAGAATATTATTGTCGGATGATGGCATTTTAATTTGTTGAATAGAGTGATTTTTACAATATTGTAGGTGTTCTTTTAATAAATCAGGGTTTGAAAATCTATGGAGACATCTATAGCAGTAGTAAGTTTGATGTTGGTGATTAGTTAAGTGGCCCATTAATCTTGAGAAATTTTTTATATATATGTAATGCTGATTCCCCTCAGAATCTTCTAATAATAATAAATTTATGACATCTTCATCCTCTCTAGGAGAAATGTAGAGAGGACAGATGTCTTCATCAGCATCATATATAAAAATATTTATTCTGAGATTATTTAATTTTTCAATTTCTGGTATTTTATTATAAGGAACTGGGCAGGGTATGTCATTTAAAATTATTTCGTGCTCATATGGGTAATATTTATTAACTCTATGGGGATGATCTTCAAATTTATATTTATGGGCCAGAAGACACCATATGAGACATTTATTATCTGAGAAATTTTGTATATTAATTAAAGCTTTCTTAGACTGTAATTTCTGAGGGGTTGCTATGAAAGAGCCACCGCGAAGGGGTATGTATTTTGCCACTTTTAATTCTAGACACTCAATCTTGTTGAAAATCCAGTCGGATCCCTGATTTTGGAAATCTTCAATATTATTTTCAATTTTTTTAAACATATTATTTATATTATTATTTAAGTTGTCTGGGGTTAATTCTATTGTGCATTTGGATGAGAAGTAAAATGAAGCTCTCTCCTTAATTTCATCTCCATCCACCTTCACGAATTCTGCCTTGATTATTGCATGCCATTTTATTGATTTTTTCTCATGAATTTCATTAGTTAATATATTATTAATTTCATTATGGCTATTATTGGCAAAAATATTTATGTTACTTTCCTCCTCTGGTTCAGGATATAGATAAAAATTTTTAAAAACGTTGAGGGCTTGATTTATTTTTCTAATTCTGCTATTATGAGTTGTTTTTATTTTCTTCGAAGCTTGAGTACTACTACTCGCCACGCTTCCATGAGCTATTCTTTGATGTTGTAGCAGATTAAATTTTAACGGGAACTTTTGACTGCATTCCAAACAAGAATGTGGAAGGGTCTTTTCATGTACCATCTTGTGTCTTCTTAAATCATCTCTACGATTGAAGACTTTTTGGCAAAGTTCACAAGAAAAAGAAGTTTGTCGTTGATGAATTCTTAAATGACGCCTCAAGTCATCTTTTCGGCCAAATTTTTTTCCACATTCTTCGCAATTAAATTTTTTTTCATTTTCATGCACCTTCATGTGCCTAAGAAGATTGTCATTTCGAGAAAATGTTTTTTGACACTGTTCACAACTGAAGAGTTTTTCGGTGTTGTGGGTACGAAGATGCCTTTTAAAGGTTCCCGTATGTGTAAAAACTTTCCCACAGACGGAACATGTCTGAAATGGACAAAAAACCTGTTTTAGTATTTTAATTATTTTTTAAAATTTTAATTATTTTTTCACTAACAAGTGTTTTTAATCTATCAAGATTTATCTCCTAACATTTTTCTAACTTAGAGGGGAATTAGTTTTTTTATCCATTTTAAAACTTAGAGGGAAATTCGTTTTTTCTTCTAACAAGATTTTTTTCTAACCTGTGTTTAGAGAGAATTTATTTTAAAACTTAGAGGGAAATTCGTTTTTGGAAACCTAACATTTTTGAAAAGTAATGGAAAATTTTTTCCCACCTCATGCAAAAAATAAAAAATTTACCTTTGATTTTGCAGCTGTCTCTTCCATGTCATCAGAACTATTGGTGTTCATCCCATCATCGTTAGGCATAGGTGTGACGTCGCTGCAGCTACTCTCACCTCCAGAAACTACTTGGATAGAATTCTAAAAAAATAGCAAAAAGAAAAGAAAACAAGTTTTAATTATTTTGTCAAGTTTTTTCAAAAGAGGATTTTATTATAACTTTTTAATTTTATTTTAAGTTTATCTAATCAAGTTTTTTAATTACTTTAAAGAGGAATTTAATCTTTATTCTAAGTAAAAATTTATTTTAAGTTTATCTAATCAAGTTTTTTAATTACTTTTAAGAGTGAATTTAATTTTTATTCTAAGTGAAAATTTATTTTAAGTTTATCTAATCAAGTTTTTTAATTACTTTCAAGAGAGAATTAAATTTTTAACAGAAATGAATCCTGAAAACTCAACTTTAACGCTAAAAAATTTTGAAACTAACATACTTGAGGTTCTGAAGAAGCTGATCTCGACATTGGTGGAGTTGGTTCTACAGCATTAATTCCAGCACCAGTCTGAACAACCTTGAACAAAAAAAGAAAAGAAAACATATTTTTTAAAACATTGTATATTATTCAAACAGTTAAACAGAAAAAGTGAAATAATTCGTACCATATGACTTTTCAGATGAAGTCTAAGCTCCCTTGTATTGAAATAAGCACCTCCACAAACCGCGCAACGTAGTGTTGGCTCTACAGGTGCTTCACTCAGATGTGAAGGGCCAGGTTCGTTGTTTAATGCAGGTGCCTAAGAAAAAAGCATAAAAATATTTTAAGTCTAAATCGTATGCTGAAATTTTCCTAGAAAAATAAAAAAATGTATTTTTCTTACAGATTTTCGAAGAAGCGAGCGGTTAGCAAGTCCCTGGTTCGAGCGACGGACAGGATCGAAAGCTTTAAAACCGGGAGGTATTTTGATGGTTGATTCAGTGGATGATTCAATCTGAAATAAGAAAAAAGAATATTTTGAGTATAAAAATATATTTTAAAATATTCTTCAAGTTTTTAAAGAAATTATATTTACCATTGAATCGTCATCTGAGAAATTGACCGGTGATGTCCAATCGATACAGTTACTCTCTAATATCTCACCCAAAATAATCTCTTGGCTAAGTCCAAAATCAAATTCAAACTGAAAAAAGAGAAAAAAAATATATTAAAGTATATTTTTAAACATTTTTTTAAAAAATAATCTAAACATTTTGAAATATTAATAAATGTTTTAAATACATACGTTGGAAATTGCTGGCAAATTTTTGTCGAAAGCGAATTCCATTGTAATAATATTGAACTTCAAAAACACGGGGAAAGTAAAGTAAGCAGAGTGAGAGAGCAAGACGTCTTATCTAGACAAATTCTGGATGCAGAATAAGAGGAAGGTGTATGATTTTCACCATCCTGGATAGGGCGCGTCAAAGGGGGGTAAAGGTTAAAAATTTGATCCCGCACCGTAGGTCGGGATGGGGACTGATGCAGGGGAAGATTCTCTCTCTACATGCATCCCTTTTCAAAAAAGAGGGTTTATTTCCATTGTAACTCCCCTTTTTTAGGTGTGGTCTACTACATACGTGACTTCAGTTAATGGTGTAATATTAGACAAGCTAGCTGTATTCTATTCAATGTACAGTAACATTGTAAGAAAAATGTAGAAATCTTGTCAGATATTTTTTGAAAAAGAAGTTACTATCGTAAACATTTTGCTTCAAAGTGAAATAAATATTTGTATTTAAAGGGAATTTAATTTTTTAAAAATTCTAAAACAAATTAATATTTTGTTTTCATCCCTCAAATAAATTACTTCATGTAAATTAATATGTTTTTTAAAAAGAATTATTCTTATTTCAAACAATTTTTAATTCTTAAGTAAGATTTTTTCTCGAGTTTCACTTTATAGAAAAAGGTAACAATTATTAAAAATGATTTATTTTTCAAAAATTAATATATCCCTCATTATTATTTCTTTCTTATAATAATAAATAATTTATAAATTAATGTTTTTCTTTTATTTTTTCTCAAATAAGTTTTTACCTAGAAAATAAAATCCGTAAAGAATATTAATAAATAAGTTAATTATTTGTACTCTTTCAGACATATAAATATTTTTATGAATTAATGTTTTTCAAGTAATTTTTTTCATCCGATTAAATATATTCTTTTTATCAAATAAGCTTTTATTTCTTTTTTATTTTTTCTTCTTTTCTCAAATAAGCTTTTCACCTATAAAATAAAATACATATATTCAAAAATAATAGATTTGAAATAAAACATAGACAGATTTTATATTGAAACAAAAAGTGATTTATTCAAACCATTTATACATTATTTGAGAAGAATTTTTCAAGATAAGTATGGAAATATTGCATTGTCAACTTATTAAAAAAGGATTCATTGAAATTACATAAACAATGTTTTGAAATAATGTTTTGAACAATTTTAAAAGTGTTCAAATGTAGCAAAACAGTTTCTTGAGAAAAGATATATTTATCAAAAGTGTTTAACATTAAACAGTCGTGATCGAACTGACAATCTATATTCAAATCACACCCGTTACATTCGAAAAATGTATTAATATTTGATTGAATTTCACTACAAATTGATGTTAGATAATGGTTTTGTGCTTCATCGAAAATCATATGCTCCTCACATTCAATTCTCTTGTTTGAAATCAAAGTTGGGATTTGTTTCACGAGAACACTTTCCATAAGGCAATGTGAAATCTGACTTTTCAATTCGATCAATCTGTTGATCTGATCTTTGAACAATTTTATACCATTCGACTTGAGATAAAATCCTGCATTATTTGTGTAAAACATTTGTTGCAACAAACACATGTCTTCATTCACAAACACTGTTAACAGTTGGTTGTTTGATATAAAACTATCCTTCACAGAATTGAATTTAAACGAAGATATATTTTTTTGGAAATCTAGCCACGTTATCGTTGTCAATGTAATACCCAATTTTGTAGGAAAACGATCACCAGTACTATTTTCTGTAAAATTACGAATGTGCACTCGTAAATTTTTTTCATTTTCCAAAATGATTTGCAAAAATGTACACCAACCTAAATCCCATTCCCCGAGAATAGGATTTGATTTCTGTCTACGTTGGAAAAATTTATCCAACCAGTCATTATTTGGAATTTCGCAAGACAGTTCACCACTAGTAGATTGTTCATTTTTAACACAAGAAAGTTCGTTATCACATTTTGAAGCTAATAGTTCAATAGAGGATGATTGTCCAATATTATCAGAGGGCGATTGTTCGTTTTTTTCACCACAAGACTGTCCACCATTATCAGGAGACGATTGTTCTAAGTCCAATCTAGGTCTTTTTAAAGGTCGAGAAACAGTAATAATATGACGAAACGTAAGACTTATTCTTGCATTCTTTATCGAAGGATCTACAGCAATACCGTGAGTGAAAAGTTCATTCGTAGGTTTAGCCATAGTGTATAAAGACCCATTGTCTAGTTCAATCACTGTAGAAGGTGTGTTTGGCTTTTTAAATTCAATTTTCCTTGGTACACCAAAACTGAGTACTGCGATAGGGAAAGTATCATCCAGACTGAATTCGTTATCTTTATGTTGGGAAATGTAACTTTGTCCGTTCGGATACAGATTTAATAAAACATAGTTGTAGGCACATCCAACATGCTTTTCGACGATTTTTCTAAGTTCCATCATGATTGGGATCCAAGGTTGGGCAACAATTTGAGCACCGCTGAATGCATACACCAGGCCCTCGTCGCCAAATGCTAACATTTTTCGTTTCGGTATAACATCTTTTCCCCAAATGTTGAAGGTGGGGGTGTAAAACGGTAAAGTTTTCAACTCGTTAAAATAGTCATCAGCTTTTTCTTTCTCGATAAAGTTAGGATAATAACTGACATTAAGACCGTTTTCATAAAAGTGGATACTCATTTTGAAATAAAGTTTAGCACGATGAAAAAATACAAGTTGCAAAAGCGAGAACAGGAGTCAGAATGAATGTTACCCCCTCAACTCGTGACGTCAAACCCACGCCCGCAATTGTTCAAAAATAACCAATGACCAAGCTGTGACGTCAAACGCGGGAAATCAATAGTTGCCACACACCTTAAGACTGTTAAAGGTATGCCGTCTACCTGCACCTGGTACCTTCCAACCAACCTGTGTGGTCAACTGTGGGAACCCAATTGTTACCACATACCCTAAAGCTATTCAAGGAATGTCTTCACCCCCACCACCTGACCCCTCTCAGGTCTTGTCCAAACTTGCACGTGTCTACATATTTTAATGAAAGAATGAGGAGACAGAAAATAATAAAAAATTAATTTTATTTAAGACTAATCCAAAATGGGTTTACATGGGATTGTTTTCTAACTTTAGGCGTTGACATAGGACGTGATAACAAATTTTTATTTTTAATGAAACTTTGAGGTACATGCATTTCTTTGAGAACTTGTAACAATTCACCCTGTGCGTTAATAGGTACTTTTTTGTTTGTAGAAAAAATTAAATGAAAAAAGTCTGCAATATTAGAGTTCTGTATTTTTTTATTTTTAAAAGATACTATTCCTTTTTCATTCCACTCTAGTTTGTGGGGGCTCGTCTTAAGAAATTCTAGTAATTTCAAAGCTTGTTTTTTCATTCTTGAAGGTACTAAAGTTAAAGGAAGTTGGTTATAGTCAATTTCTTGTTTGGTATGTTCAGGATTCACACTCTCTTGTGTTGGTGTGGGTTCTTGTTTCACAGAATCTTGTTTCACAGAATCTTGTTCGGGTTTTGCAGGTTGTTGCTCAACTTCTTCATCAGAACGTTGAATCCACGGTAGATTGTTTTCTTGTAAATTCATTTTTCTTTGCAATAATTCATAATAGCGTTGCACTTTTTCGTAATCTGGTAAGGAACTGTTTAATATTTTTAGCAAAGCTTTATCCAATTCACTTAGCTGCTTTTGAGAAGGTGTGTGTTTGTTCAACACCTCTTCAGGTACCAAAGCAAATTTTTTAGCGAATTCCATGGAAGAGTGTGCTGATGGCTGATATGGCTGCGGGGATTAAAATGTTTAAAAATCCACCTTGTTGAACAATCAGTTTCTTTTTAGTGAATAAGGATCCTTTTTTCGTTCCAATCTTTCTAAGAGTCGATTTATATTTCGCCAACGATCGTTTCTGAGTAGTAGAAAGAGGCACGTTTCCTTTTAAAACATTCAACGTACACTCGCAGATAGCTTTAACAGTACGATTAGGTAATTTTTTAAGAAAATGTTTACGTAATTTTTTGGGACATGAGTGAATTAATTCCAGGTCTCTAAGTTGTTCTCTTGACAAAGTCATGTTAGCAACTAACTCTTCACATACACTATTACTTTATTTATACTTGTATAAAAACTGGATTTGATTGGGTAGAATTTGTGTTCGCAATCTCATATCTTCATCCGTTTCATTTTTTAAATCGATAAACAAGTATGAGAAGGGTTTCTTTGTAGCATCTTCATACACTTCTTGAAAAAATTTAGATTTTTTAGGGTACAACTGCCTACCCAAATGCATAATTTGGCTCATGTCGCGACGATTTTTAAACAGAAAAATGTACTGAGCATTTAAAGATACTGTTCTAATTTCACTCCCTTTTTGAAAAAAATTTTGGGTTAAAAAAACAACACTTAGATTTAAATGGTGACTACCTTTCGTGAATAACGAAGTCAAACGTTTATCGTTACTGCATTCGGTCATTAAATCATCTATCACAAACAAAGTATTACCATTCAAATAATCTTTATAATTCGATGGGAAACCTTCTACAAAAGTTACATTAAGTATTTCATCATATAAAGTTTGATAAATACCATAAAACCAAACCACTTTGTCGATGGTAGGATGAAACATTTGCTCTTTAAAATGTAACAAATCTCTCATAAAAAAAGACTTGCCACATCCCGTTGGACCGGCAAGAATCATAGTAAAAGGATGTTGTAGACGTGGAAACTCCATGATAAATGAACACAGACACAAAATGTATACAGTTTAAATAAGTGTTTATTGATAAAAATTAGCATACACACGAAATCTTTTGGCAACAAAATTATAGACTCGATGGTCGTTACAGATATTCTTGGTTACAAACATAGATAAAAATTCTTTCAGGGTTTTTCCCCTACATCTACAATATAGATAATAAACACAAAATTGGCCACAAACGGCGGTTATAGCACTCTGAAGCATCAGAGGATTATAGTTCACATGCGAAAATCGAGATGCAAAGTTCAAGATAGGCCCTTTAAAATAACTGGGGTCGTTTCCATACGAATCAAAGAATTCCACTTCATCATCAGATTGTATGAAAAAGGCTAACCAGTGAGTTCCAGGTTCAGACGAGTCATCTGTGTTACATACGAGGCAAGCTGGATAACGCACGACCACCTCGGGTAGATGATCACTTGGGAAAACATCTAAAAAATATTTTTTCGTAATTGTATCACTGGATAAAATATTCTTGATTTGCAGAGAATCCATTTTCATTAATTGGCAAAGTCACATAAAACGTGTCGAGACTTGGTAATTTCAATAATGTTTTCAAATTCTGCATACACAAACACAGAAATGGTGGATTGTAAAGCTGTGGAGAATTTTATCTCAATTCTAAAATTTCCTTGTTGTTGTAAGTTGAGGTGGGGACCGTCGCACAAATCAGGACTTAGATCGAAAGCATACAAAGTATGACCATTCACGAAATCTTCTCGTGAAATATAATTTCCAGCATCACGATTGAAACCAGAGAATAATCGATGATAAGCTCTTATATAGTTTTTATCCTCGAAATTCAATTCCAAAGGTTTGCTAGGAACAGGTTGACCGTCCATATACACACTTAAAAAGTTAACATTGTAGTGATGAAAGTAAAAAGGGTTTAAGTCATATTTACCACTCATAGCGGCATTATCTAACAATCCAATTATGACACGTTTTGGCATAGCACCCAAAAGAACATTATCTTGCATAAAAGACATACTTCCAGCAGGTATTGTATAAGTCTTGCATAAAACTCGATCAATGGGGTATTTTGCAGAATTTTTTTCCAAAGCTTTAGCATGCCCTAATAAAACTCCGGGGTTCACTTTCACTTTTCGAATAAACAGTGAGGCATGTTCTAACACGACGTTATATTTCTTTTCCTGACCAGCCACTTGCTTTGCCATTAAACAAAACTGGGGAGTGCTTCGAATCATTTTAATTTTCAAATCCACCATATTCAGTAAAAGTCGATTCTGTTGAAAAATGTCACAGTGTAAAGGACCGATCATATCTAAAATTTTACTTGTCTTGGTGAGTTCATGTCTTTTTACCAATCCAGGGTTTTGGGGAGTAGCTTGTGTGGGGTCGGATACAGTTAAATTTTCATCTTTGTAAAAACATTCACAGGTTAGTAAACTTTTTTTAGCATCTTCACCGAAATTCAACAAAGTTTCAATGTAGGCGCGGTATGGATAGGTGTTACTCGAAGAAGATATTAATCTTTCGTTCAGACTCACATCGATTTGAGAAAACAATGCGTGAAAAAATAAATTAACAGGTGCAACAGGTTCTTTATCAGCCAGAGCGGTTCCGTCAGCATTCACAATTTTCACTTTTAGGTACATGTGCGAGGAGGATAAATCTATGTATTCTTCACCATTACCCGTAATGTTAAATTCCACAGGTCCCCCATCACGAATATTCGCGAGAGGGTGAAATTCGACGAAATGTCCTTTTTCAATAGCTGTCTGTGTGGGTGGTATCAAAAACAAGTCCAGTTCAGATTTGACACAGGCAGGTGAATCTTTATGAATGAGACCCGACATGATTAAGCAAAAATATCGTGTGTCTTCACTCTCTTCACTTTGGGACGAATGATGGTTTTATTAGATCGCTTTCTCTTTTTATAGCGTTGTCCTGAACCAATCATTGTTTTCATTTTTGTAGCAGCTTTGTCGGTTAAATTTTTCCCAGCTTCTTTCAACCGACGTTTAGCAACATTTTTTATATCTTCACCTCGTGACAAGTCATTCAACACATCTACACCCGTATGAAACAATTGTTTACCGACAGCTTTCGCACCCGATTTAAAAAGGGGTACTGCAGCTCGAAAAAGAGATCGAAACAGTCCACCTAATCCATACCCTTTTTGTAATGTAGAACCTTGGTAGTAGTTCAAACCACTACCTGACTGGTGAATGTAATAATCTTCAAAAGATTTCGCACAACACTTGTAAGGAACGAACATTATGAGAGGTACTTTTGTCTAAAATGAAGTTTCACGATCAACTGTCCACGCTCGAATGACACCAATCGTCCTGTGTGTGTCCTTATAACAGTTTCAATTGTTTGAAAGTTTTTCCTTGAAAGAGGGACATAGTGTGGTCTGTCGAACATTTCGTGAATCATATCACCATCTTTACCTTTCACAGTAATTACTCTAAGTAAAGGGGAAACTATATGACCAACGATCTGAGGTTCTGCTATATCCGAATATATGTAAAGTAATTTTAAATCGAAATTCGGGTCAGCTTCTTTAATCCCTTCAAAGTATTTAAAAGGACTATCGCGTATAGGATCCTCATTGTTAGCCAATTCGATCGGATAAAAGCCTAAAGTTTCGGCAAGTCCCGGTAATAACTTTATTCTAGCTGTTGGTTTTAATCCAATTTTCACTTTTCTAGTATGTTTGTTATAGCTTATCTGAATTAAACCGTTGAAGTCTTGATAGTTCATCCATTTAATAATGTCTGAAGGGCTTTCAAAAAATCCAAAGGGGATTTTAGTTCTTTTCATCGTTCCAATACCTGCATCGTATTCGTATTCATTTCCTCCGTCAAATATATTACTCCACATATGCGGATAAATCAATTCCACAAGTCCGACCTCCCATTCACCTTTCAGATCAAGAGGGGAAGGTAATCTCGTAATAAAATGTGAAATTTTATTTTCTGGGTAAAATTTCAAAGAACTGTCGGAAGGTAGCGTCACGTAGAAAGACATGTTGGCGAATGATTCTCAAAAGAAATGTCGATTCAATTTATAAATGGAATAAATTAGAAGCCAGTATCCATTGGTCGAATTTAGAAGGATATCCTTTATATTTCACTTTATACTCTAATCGCCCTTTTCTCATTCGCTTTTTTAAGATTTTTTCGATAGCAAAGTTCTCTTTAGGTTGAACTTTTTGAAGTTCTTCTGCGTAAAATGTCCCTAAGATAGGTTCGTTCATCAAATCCTTGATCCGGTAGACGGGCGGTTCCCGTCGCACGCACTCGGTCACGACGAAGAGTTCTTCCGTCCAATTAGTTTCGTATCCTTTTTCAAAGGTTAATTTTTGTTTGGATACTCGAACCGTATCTCCCGGTTTAAACACGCAAGACTTTCTCTTTTCATTCCCCATATCTCCGTACAGAGTAAACCACACGTCGCTTTCATTTTCCGGAGTTACTTCGGCGGGCGCCCTTTTAATACTCGAATGATAAGTATGGTTATAACTATAAAGTAATTGATCTAACACGTCTAGGTAGCGGTAAGTACGACGACTGGTAAAATATTTCCACATTTTAGTTTTTAAAGTGCGGTTAAATCGTTCTACTACGGACGCTTTCGTGTTGTTAAAAGTTCTGAAAAATTTCACACCTTCCTCTTTCAGAAAATTTTGAAACTTGTTATTCAAAAATTCCCTTCCTGCATCCGTATTCAAACAGTTGGGTTTTCGTTCAGAGAAAATTTTTTTAAAAGCTTTCACAATCTCTTCACCTTTTTTAGATTTCAGAGGAACCGCCCACGCTCGTTTTGAGAGGATATCTATACAAGTTAAAATGTAGCGAAAACCATCGTTAAACTTTTGAAGAGACGTCAGATCGGCTAAATCCGCTTGCCACTGTTGATCAATTCTGGATACCATGACACGGTTCGTGGGGAATTTTTTTCGAATCGGTTTGTGAAGTGAATATGCATCTATTCCTTGTAACCATTCTCGAATTTTTTTCTTTGATAACTTGCCGCGGGCAGCACGGTGTAAGGCATCTACACCTCCAAAACTTGCAACCGCTTTCGGGTCCCGATAAGTTTCCTCCATGGCAACACGTATGTGAAGACATCACATTGAAAAGGATAAATTTCCCGTATCGTTTAAATTTAAAATAAAATCAACGTTAAACTTCCCACCTTCAGAAAAAATATAAAGAATCGAAAAGACAACACACATCACAAAATAAATGCAGAACACGAAAATCCCTTCCTCTCGGGACGGTAACATCATGAACACTAAATGATATTCAATCGAAAAATACATATTTATACCTAAAATAGAGTCATCAGGGTATATTTCCATAGGTCAGTGGTTTCGCGCTCGAAAACTACTGTCTTATGGAAATATTTTTACTGCAAGGTGTCGGGTTCGAACCCCAGTCAAACCTCTCTATTTCTTACATACTCTATGCACATCCACATTCTTAAATTCAATCGATTCCTTTTTTCTCAATTTTTTAAAATTAATTTATTAATTAATTTCTTAATTAACCTCCTAATTAACTCCCTAATTAATTTCCTAATGACTCACAAACAATAGCATGCTTTTTACCTTATACCGCAAACATCACTTTAAAACCATCGTCACCTTTTACAATAAACCACACATTAAATTTTTTAATTAATTTTCTTCATTAATACCCTCGTCACGTTTCACGATTAAGTTAGAGGATGTCTCAAGGTCAATGTCAACCCATCTAGACCCCTCAGGGGGTGGTGCGGCACCCGCACGACTTGCCGGTGCCTCCGTGCCTCCGCCGCATGGCCTAGAACCGGCCTTTCTTACCTACTGCCCCTGTTTCTCAGGAATCACTTCATAGCATTTTATATCAATTTAAATGTAGTTTCACCATGACATAAATAAGTGCCTACAGTCGGCAGCAAAAGTATCCGAGAACTAGGAATAATCCCTGTCTAAAAAAAGTACACTTAATACTGCTTTGTTAAATAAACCCTTGTCGAGTCATGTTCTTATTCAGTCTAAGAACATGATTCGACAAGGATTTATTTAACAAAACTGTATTAAGTGTACTTTTTCATATCGGAATTATTGGCTAGTGCTTGGATACTTTTGATGCCGACTGTATTAACTTTTGATGTAAATCACTCAATAGGTGGTGCGATTTCTCCCATTTAAGGGAAGGCTATATCTCAGGTGCTATCGTTCATAACTGAACAAAACTTGATATGGGATAAAGCCATTATGAAAAATTATTTTGATTCAATACGGGTGCATATCGGCCGACAGGTGGTGTTGTTGTTCTGTAATTTACTCCTTGAGACAAACATAAAGTATTTTGATGTCATTGAATTTTTATTTTTATTTTAATGGACAATATTCCTGTAACGTCACCGTAGGTAAAATCGCCGAACACGTGGTCGATATTTTGTAAACAAATTAGATTCAAGATGCCATTTTATTGTTACGCATAACATTTTCCTAAATATTTCTGCAATGAAACTTTATAATAATGTTCAAATAAGAACAAAAGAGAAATGTAAACAACTGAATCGAATGATAAAGTTAAGACTATTCCATATCGTAAAATTGCAGAACATTTTATGTATACAAACACATACATACATATATATAATGAATAAAAGATTAATAAGAACATTTTATACACACACACATATATATATAGACATCAAAGCTTAAATAATTAGAATTTCAATCATTTTAATAAAGGAATTTACTAAATGGAACATCCATTTAAATATGTCAACATCGCCACAGTTCACACGGCAACTTTTAATATTACATATGTTGATTAATATTAAAGTATATTACTAAAACTGGATTAAAAACAAAACAAAGTTATCACTATATCACTCTTACTTCAATTTCATATAATCTGTAACTCTTAGAAATAATATTGCAAGATAAAAATTTGCAAGCCAAAATGCTTTGCTATGGTAGAGTTGAGGATTGTTTCCCTAACCAGCTGATATTCTTGTAGACTCGAACCCTAAGTGGGAATATGGTCCATTCAATCAATAATAATATAGTGTTCGTTGATTGTAAATAAATATTGATAAAACAATTCATCATCTTTTGTTATTTTTTAAAAGAACTGAAATTCGGTTTATTCAATTGCGTTCTACGTTTTGCATTTACACGATATTTGCTTGGGGTTTTCGTATGAGTATATCAATAATTTTGGCTATTAAATTACGCAAATAAAGTTTCGTTAAATCGTGCGCTTGCGCAGTTATTATTATTTTTTTTTCTTTTGAAAAATACCCATTTTTCAATACTTTCGTATTTTGGTTTTAGTGTGCTGTGTTTAATGTAACATTTCAAGTTTTCTCAAATGGTTTAATGACTTGCGAGTTATAATTAAAAAAGTTTTTTTTATTTTTGCGATTTTTTTAAAAAAGACCGTTCTATCTCCACGAATATATGTGGTAGTCTCATATAAATTTATACAGATTATAAGAAAGAGCCTCCTAATCGCATGCTACAGGTAGAACGCACTTCTAGCTGTACTTTCTACAGTATGATCCCAAACATTTTCATATATTTTCATATATTTTTATTTAATCTTTATTGGTTTTACCTTTAGCTGTCGGAGCAAAACTTTCACTGAACTATATCACTACTACATGCTCTATACATTCTTGAAATTTTAAAATGATTCGTCCAGTATTTTTTAAAATAACGTATTTTTGATAAAACGTCTGAAATTGAAAGTGTCCGGTTATTCATGGGAAGGTACACTGAGAAAAAATTCTGTAACTGACATCTAGAATCATAATTGTGGCTCTAGAAAAAATAGTTCCATGTCATCCTTATAAATTCTAGTCCTCTTGGAAAGCGAGTTCTAGAAGCCCCTATTAGAATTCTAGAACATTTGCCTATATTATCGAGGGCAAAGTTATTTAAAAATCTCTGCAAATAAATGTGACTTCAAGAGGCGGGTTTCTGCGACTATAATCTTGGTTTATTACCAAATTCTAAAAAAATCAAGCGAGAATTTCTCTCAATATAAATGATTCAGAATATTTAGTGTATTCAGAATACTATTTCACCATCTATAAATGTGTACACTAGAAATTCTCGATAATTTCGTCTATTCAGCTTATTGGCGTGCCTTATGCGCATAGCTCGGAAATCTATATTTCTAGTTAAGGGATTTAGAAAATGGCCACTTATTCATTCTAGAGGAAGGCGGTATATATTTTTTCTCAGTGAACTGTATTTCTTTATTGAATAAATTTTTAGCATTATATATTCGTATTTCATAGAATGATACCTATTGCCTAATAAATAACTTGGATTAACATGTGATTTTATCTGATACTGCAATGAATTTTAGTAAAAAGATCAAGGGAAATAATTATCTATAACCATATCTTATGCTGTATCAAAAATTCTGAATTTATAACCTTTGTCTTAGAACTAAATTCTTTAAAAATACTATTAAAACAAAATTTTCATGTATTTTTCAATCATGTAAATTTGAATATCGTGTAAATTCAAAATATAGTGCGCTATAGATGAAATGAATTTTAGTTCCTCTCTCTCAAGAAAAAAAAAAAAAAAAAGAAGATGTGATGATAAGGCAATTTTATCAATATATATTTTTTAAATCAACAAATATTATGTCACCATTGACTGAATGAAAATGAAAATGGGCCTATAAAAACTGTGAGAAAATGAAAACTACGAAAAATGTGAAAAGGAAAATGTAAATGAAAACTACGACAGGAACTGAATATCAGCTCATTTTGTATAGCGTGCAACGTTTTGAATTTATATGATATTCGTTTGGAGTTTTCATATAAGTAGCTCAGTACTTTTGGCTGTTAAATTATGCAAATGAAATTTTGTTAAAGCTTGCGCATACATAGTTAAAAAATATTCATTAAAAGTAATCACATTTTATTAGATATTTACATTTTTGCATTCTGATTTCAGTGTGCTATGTCAAATTTCGTATTTCAAGTTTCTGCAAAATAGCTTTGCTTTGGGTAATAGCATACGTGTTATAATAATAATAATAATAAAGGCTAAAAAAAAACTAGTGTGTTGTGGTCACCACAAGACTTTCTTCTATATTTTCCTATACAAATTCACTCAGTAACCACATTAAAAAGTAAAAAAAAAAAAAAAAAAAAAAAAAAAAAAAGATTTTTTCATTAAAAGTAAAAAAAAAAAAAATCCATAACTTTGTTTTAAATTATCACAGATTTATAGTTCAACAATTCGTTTTAAAGGTATTGACGAGACCTTTCGAAAGATACCCATCTTGAAAATTTACTCCCCTCGAGGGGGGACTTCCCCCTAGGGAGGGTGGCGAGGCTCCTACACATACAAAAAAATTTTCCCAGTTGACTATCTCTATTATAAATAATTCTTGTAAATTTCATAATGATTGCTAAAAAATAATCTCTTTATGTACATTTATACAAAATCTTGTCCTATATCACCATGTTAAAAATTTAGAAAAAGCGGGATGGCAACGCAACCTGTAAGACAATTTTTACCAAAAGTTGATAGGCACTAATTTATGTCAAGGTGCAACTACATACCAATTTGTCTGAAATTCTGTGCAGTAGTTCCCGAGATACAGTTGCCACAAAATTTTGTCACACACACACACAGAGACAGACAGACAGACATTTTCTAAAAATGGTCAAATCGTGTTCTACAGCTCTCAAAACGTGTAAATACATCAAAAATCCGTGGTCGAAAATTTTTACGAATCCAATACTTTCTTCTATTGAATATTGAAGAAAGTAAAAAGTAGGGTTTGTTTTGTTAAATAAATCCTCGTCGAATCATGTTCTTATACTGACTAAGAACATGATTCTACAATTATTTATTTAACAAAACAGTATTAACTCTACTTTTTTTACATAGGAATTTTTGCTAGTGTTCAGATACTTTTGTTACCGACTGTGTGTATGTTGAAAACCTTTTCAAACATTACAGTAGATGAATAAAGGCTAAAAAAAACTAGTGTGTTGTGGTCACCACAAGACTTTCTTCTATATTTTCCTATACAAATTCACTCAGTAACCATATTAAAAAGTTAAAAAAAAAAAAAAAAAAAAAAAAAAAAAAAGAAGATGTGATGATAAGGCAATTTTATCAATATATATTTTTTAAATCAACAAATATTATGTCACCATTGACTGAATGAAAATGAAAATGGGCCTATAAAAACTGTGAGAAAATGAAAACTACGAAAAATGTGAAAAGGAAAATGTAAATGAAAACTACGACAGGAACTGAATATCAGCTCATTTTGTATAGCGTGCAACGTTTTGAATTTATATGATATTCGTTTGGAGTTTTCATATAAGTAGCTCAGTACTTTTGGCTGTTAAATTATGCAAATGAAATTTTGTTAAAGCTTGCGCATACATAGTTAAAAAATATTTATTAAAAGTAATCACATTTTATTAGATATTTACATTTTTGCATTCTGATTTCAGTGTGCTATGTCAAATTTCGTATTTCAAGTTTCTGCAAAATAGCTTTGCTTTGGGTAATAGCATACGTGTTATAATAATAATAATAATAAAGGCTAAAAAAAAACTAGTGTGTTGTGGTCACCACAAGACTTTCTTCTATATTTTCCTATACAAATTCACTCAGTAACCACATTAAAAAGTAAAAAAAAAAAAAAAAAAAAAAGATTTTTTCATTAAAAGTAAAAAAAAAAAAAATCCATAACTTTGTTTTAAATTATCACAGATTTATAGTTCAACAATTCGTTTTAAAGGTATTGACGAGACCTTTCGAAAGATACCCATCTTGAAAATTTACTCCCCTCGAGGGGGGACTTCCCCCTAGGGAGGGTGGCGAGGCTCCTACACATACAAAAAAATTTTCCCAGTTGACTATCTCTATTATAAATAATTCTTGTAAATTTCATAATGATTGCTAAAAAATAATCTCTTTATGTACATTTATACAAAATCTTGTCCTATATCACCATGTTAAAAATTTAGAAAAAGCGGGATGGCAACGCAACCTGTAAGACAATTTTTACCAAAAGTTGATAGGCACTAATTTATGTCAAGGTGCAACTACATACCAATTTGTATGAAATTCTGTGCAGTAGTTCCCGAGATACAGTTGCCACAAAATTTTGTCACACACACACACAGAGACAGACAGACAGACATTTTCTAAAAATGGTCAAATCGTGTTCTACAGCTCTCAAAACGTGTAAATACATCAAAAATCCGTGGTCAAAAATTTTTACGAATCCAATACTTTCTTCTATTGAATATTGAAGAAAGTAAAAAGTAGGGTTTGTTTTGTTAAATAAATCCTCGTCGAATCATGTTCTTATACTGACTAAGAACATGATTCTACAATTATTTATTTAACAAAACAGTATTAACTCTACTTTTTTTACATAGGAATTTTTGCTAGTGTTCAGATACTTTTGTTACCGACTGTGTGTATGTTGAAAACCTTTTCAAACATTACAGTAGATGAATAAAGGCTAAAAAGAACTAGTGTGTTGTGGTCACCACAAGACTTTCTTCTATATTTTCCTATACAAATTCACTCAGTAACCATATTAAAAAGTTAAAAAAAAAAAAAAAAAAAAAAAAAAGAAGATGTGATGATAAGGCAATTTTATCAATATATATTTTTTAAATCAACAAATATTATGTCACCATTGACTGAATGAAAATGAAAATGGGCCTATAAAAACTGTGAGAAAATGAAAACTACGAAAAATGTGAAAAGGAAAATGTAAATGAAAACTACGACAGGAACTGAATATCAGCTCATTTTGTATAGCGTGCAACGTTTTGAATTTATATGATATTCGTTTGGAGTTTTCATATAAGTAGCTCAGTACTTTTGGCTGTTAAATTATGCAAATGAAATTTTGTTAAAGCTTGCGCATACATAGTTAAAAAATATTCATTAAAAGTAATCACATTTTATTAGATATTTACATTTTTGCATTCTGATTTCAGTGTGCTATGTCAAATTTCGTATTTCAAGTTTCTGCAAAATAGCTTTGCTTTGGGTAATAGCATACGTGTTATAATAATAATAATAATAAAAGCTAAAAAAAACTAGTGTGTTGTGGTCACCACAAGACTTTCTTCTATATTTTCCTATACAAATTCACTCAGTAACCACATTAAAAAGTAAAAAAAAAAAAAAAAAAAAAAAGATTTTTTCATTAAAAGTAAAAAAAAAAAAAAAATCCATAACTTTGTTTTAAATTATCACAGATTTATAGTTCAACAATTCGTTTTAAAGGTATTGACGAGACCTTTCGAAAGATACCCATCTTGAAAATTTACTCCCCTCGAGGGGGGACTTCCCACTAGGGAGGGTGGCGAGGCTCCTACACATACAAAAAAATTTTCCCAGTTGACTATCTCTATTATAAATAATTCTTGTAAATTTCATAATGATTGCTAAAAAATAATCTCTTTATGTACATTTATACAAAATCTTGTCCTATATCACCATGTTAAAAGTTTAGAAAAAGCGGGATGGCAACGCAACCTCTAAGACAATTTTTACCAAAAGTTGATAGGCACTAATTTATGTCAAGGTGCAACTACATACCAATTTGTATGAAATTCTGTGCAGTAGTTCCCGAGATACAGTTGCCACAAAATTTTGTCACACACACACACAGAGACAGACAGACAGACATTTTCTAAAAATGGTCAAACCGTGTTCTACAGCTCTCAAAACGTGTAAATACATCAAAAATCCGTGGTCGAAAATTTTTACGAATCCAATACTTTCTTCTATTGAATATTGAAGAAAGTAAAAAGTAGGGTTTGTTTTGTTAAATAAATCCTCGTCGAATCATGTTCTTATACTGACTAAGAACATGATTCTACAATTATTTATTTAACAAAACAGTATTAACTCTACTTTTTTTACATAGGAATTTTTGCTAGTGTTCAGATACTTTTGTTACCGACTGTGTGTATGTTGAAAACCTTTTCAAACATTACAGTAGATGAATAAAGGCTAAAAAAAACTAGTGTGTTGTGGTCACCACAAGACTTTCTTCTATATTTTCCTATACAAAATCACTCAGTAACCATATTAAAAAGTAAAAAAAAAAAAAAAAAAAAAAAGAAGATGTGATGATAAGGCAATTTTATCAATATATATTTTTTAAATCAACAAATATTATGTCACCATTGACTGAATGAAAATGAAAATGGGCCTATAAAAACTGTGAGAAAATGAAAACTACGAAAAATGTGAAAAGGAAAATGTAAATGAAAACTACGACAGGAACTGAATATCAGCTCATTTTGTATAGCGTGCAACGTTTTGAATTTATATGATATTCGTTTGGAGTTTTCATATAAGTAGCTCAGTACTTTTGGCTGTTAAATTATGCAAATGAAATTTTGTTAAAGCTTGCGCATACATAGTTAAAAAATATTCATTAAAAGTAATCACATTTTATTAGATATTTACATTTTTGCATTCTGATTTCAGTGTGCTATGTCAAATTTCGTATTTCAAGTTTCTGCAAAATAGCTTTGCTTTGGGTAATAGCATACGTGTTATAATAATAATAATAATAAAGGCTAAAAAAAACTAGTGTGTTGTGGTCACCACAAGACTTTCTTCTATATTTTCCTATACAAATTCACTCAGTAACCACATTAAAAAGTAAAAAAAAAAAAAAAGATTTTTTCATTAAAAGTAAAAAAAAAAAAAAAATCCATAACTTTGTTTTAAATTATCACAGATTTATAGTTCAACAATTCGTTTTAAAGGTATTGACGAGACCTTTCGAAAGATACCCATCTTGAAAATTTACTCCCCTCGAGGGGGGACTTCCCACTGGGGAGGGTGGCGAGGCTCCTACACATACAAAAAATTTTTCCCAGTTGACTATCTCTATTATAAATAATTCTTGTAAATTTCATAATGATTGCTAAAAAATAATCTCTTTATGTACATTTATACAAAATCTTGTCCTATATCACCATGTTAAAAATTTAGAAAAAGCGGGATGGCAACGCAACCTCTAAGACAATTTTTACCAAAAGTTGATAGGCACTAATTTATGTCAAGGTGCAACTACATACCAATTTGTATGAAATTCTGTGCAGTAGTTCCCGAGATACAGTTGCCACAAAATTTTGTCACACACACACACAGAGACAGACAGACAGACATTTTCTAAAAATGGTCAAATCGTGTTCTACAGCTCTCAAAACGTGTAAATACATCAAAAATCCGTGGTCGAAAATTTTTACGAATCCAATACTTTCTTCTATTGAATATTGAAGAAAGTAAAAAGTAGGGTTTGTTTTGTTAAATAAATCCTCGTCGAATCATGTTCTTATACTGACTAAGAACATGATTCTACAATTATTTATTTAACAAAACAGTATTAACTCTACTTTTTTTACATAGGAATTTTTGCTAGTGTTCAGATACTTTTGTTACCGACTGTGTGTATGTTGAAAACCTTTTCAAACATTACAGTAGATGAATAAAGGCTAAAAAAAACTAGTGTGTTGTGGTCACCACAAGACTTTCTTCTATATTTTCCTATACAAATTCACTCAGTAACCATATTAAAAAGTTAAAAAAAAAAAAAAAAAAAAAAAAAAGAAGATGTGATGATAAGGCAATTTTATCAATATATATTTTTTAAATCAACAAATATTATGTCACCATTGACTGAATGAAAATGAAAATGGGCCTATAAAAACTGTGAGAAAATGAAAACTACGAAAAATGTGAAAAGGAAAATGTAAATGAAAACTACGACAGGAACTGAATATCAGCTCATTTTGTATAGCGTGCAACGTTTTGAATTTATATGATATTCGTTTGGAGTTTTCATATAAGTAGCTCAGTACTTTTGACTGTTAAATTATGCAAATGAAATTTTGTTAAAGCTTGCGCATACATAGTTAAAAAATATTCATTAAAAGTAATCACATTTTATTAGATATTTACATTTTTGCATTCTGATTTCAGTGTGCTATGTCAAATTTCGTATTTCAAGTTTCTGCAAAATAGCTTTGCTTTGGGTAATAGCATACGTGTTATAATAATAATAATAATAAAGGCTAAAAAAAACTAGTGTGTTGTGGTCACCACAAGACTTTCTTCTATATTTTCCTATACAAATTCACTCAGTAACCACATTAAAAAGTAAAAAAAAAAAAAAAAAAAAAAAAAAAAAAAGATTTTTTCATTAAAAGTAAAAAAAAAAAAAATCCATAACTTTGTTTTAAATTATCACAGATTTATAGTTCAACAATTCGTTTTAAAGGTATTGACGAGACCTTTCGAAAGATACCCATCTTGAAAATTTACTCCCCTCGAGGGGGGACTTCCCCCTAGGGAGGGTGGCGAGGCTCCAACACATACAAAAAAATTTTCCCAGTTGACTATCTCTATTATAAATAATTCTTGTAAATTTCATAATGATTGCTAAAAAATAATCTCTTTATGTACATTTATACAAAATCTTGTCCTATATCACCATGTTAAAAATTTAGAAAAAGCGGGATGGCAACGCAACCTCTAAGACAATTTTTACCAAAAGTTGATAGGCACTAATTTATGTCAAGGTGCAACTACATACCAATTTGTATGAAATTCTGTGCAGTAGTTCCCGAGATACAGTTGCCACAATATTTTGTCACACACACACACAGAGACAGACAGACAGACATTTTCTAAAAATGGTCAAATCGTGTTCTACAGCTCTCAAAACGTGTAAATCCATCAAAAATCCGTGGTCGAAAATTTTTACGAATCCAATACTTTCTTCTATTGAATATTGAAGAAAGTAAAAAGTAGAGTTTGTTTTGTTAAATAAATCCTCGTCGAATCATGGTCTTATACTGACTAAGAACATGATTCTACAATTATTTATTTAACAAAACAGTATTAACTCTACTTTTTTTACATAGGAATTTTTGCTAGTGTTCAGATACTTTTGTTACCGACTGTGTGTATGTTGAAAACCTTTTCAAACATTACAGTAGATGAATAAAGGCTAAAAAAAACTAGTGTGTTGTGGTCACCACAAGACTTTCTTCTATATTTTCCTATACAAATTCACTCAGTAACCATATTAAAAAGTTAAAAAAAAAAAAAAAAAAAAAAAAAAAGAAGATGTGATGATAAGGCAATTTTATCAATATATATTTTTTAAATCAACAAATATTATGTCACCATTGACTGAATGAAAATGAAAATGGGCCTATAAAAACTGTGAGAAAATGAAAACTACGAAAAATGTGAAAAGGAAAATGTAAATGAAAACTACGACAGGAACTGAATATCAGCTCATTTTGTATAGCGTGCAACGTTTTGAATTTATATGATATTCGTTTGGAGTTTTCATATAAGTAGCTCAGTACTTTTGGCTGTTAAATTATGCAAATGAAATTTTGTTAAAGCTTGCGCATACATAGTTAAAAAATATTCATTAAAAGTAATCACATTTTATTAGATATTTACATTTTTGCATTCTGATTTCAGTGTGCTATGTCAAATTTCGTATTTCAAGTTTCTGCAAAATAGCTTTGCTTTGGGTAATAGCATACGTGTTATAATAATAATAATAATAAAGGCTAAAAAAAAACTAGTGTGTTGTGGTCACCACAAGACTTTCTTCTATATTTTCCTATACAAATTCACTCAGTAACCACATTAAAAAGTAAAAAAAAAAAAAAAAAAAAAAAAAAGATTTTTTCATTAAAAGTAAAAAAAAAAAAATCCATAACTTTGTTTTAAATTATCACAGATTTATAGTTCAACAATTCGTTTTAAAGGTATTGACGAGACCTTTCGAAAGATACCCATCTTGAAAATTTACTCCCCTCGAGGGGGGACTTCCCCCTAGGGAGGGTGGCGAGGCTCCTACACATACAAAAAAATTTTCCCAGTTGACTATCTCTATTATAAATAAATCTTGTAAATTTCATAATGATTGCTAAAAAATAATCTCTTTATGTACATTTATACAAAATCTTGTCCTATATCACCATGTTAAAAATTTAGAAAAAGCGGGATGGCAACGCAACCTGTAAGACAATTTTTACCAAAAGTTGATAGGCACTAATTTATGTCAAGGTGCAACTACATACCAATTTGTCTGAAATTCTGTGCAGTAGTTCCCGAGATACAGTTGCCACAAAATTTTGTCACACACACACACAGAGACAGACAGACAGACATTTTCTAAAAATGGTCAAATCGTGTTCTACAGCTCTCAAAACGTGTAAATACATCAAAAATCCGTGGTCGAAAATTTTTACGAATCCAATACTTTCTTCTATTGAATATTGAAGAAAGTAAAAAGTAGGGTTTGTTTTGTTAAATAAATCCTCGTCGAATCATGTTCTTATACTGACTAAGAACATGATTCTACAATTATTTATTTAACAAAACAGTATTAACTCTACTTTTTTTACATAGGAATTTTTGCTAGTGTTCAGATACTTTTGTTACCGACTGTGTGTATGTTGAAAACCTTTTCAAACATTACAGTAGATGAATAAAGGCTAAAAAAAACTAGTGTGTTGTGGTCACCACAAGACTTTCTTCTATATTTTCCTATACAAATTCACTCAGTAACCATATTAAAAAGTTAAAAAAAAAAAAAAAAAAAAAAAAAAAGAAGATGTGATGATAAGGCAATTTTATCAATATATATTTTTTAAATCAACAAATATTATGTCACCATTGACTGAATGAAAATGAAAATGGGCCTATAAAAACTGTGAGAAAATGAAAACTACGAAAAATGTGAAAAGGAAAATGTAAATGAAAACTACGACAGGAACTGAATATCAGCTCATTTTGTATAGCGTGCAACGTTTTGAATTTATATGATATTCGTTTGGAGTTTTCATATAAGTAGCTCAGTACTTTTGGCTGTTAAATTATGCAAATGAAATTTTGTTAAAGCTTGCGCATACATAGTTAAAAAATATTTATTAAAAGTAATCACATTTTATTAGATATTTACATTTTTGCATTCTGATTTCAGTGTGCTATGTCAAATTTCGTATTTCAAGTTTCTGCAAAATAGCTTTGCTTTGGGTAATAGCATACGTGTTATAATAATAATAATAATAAAGGCTAAAAAAAAACTAGTGTGTTGTGGTCACCACAAGACTTTCTTCTATATTTTCCTATACAAATTCACTCAGTAACCACATTAAAAAGTAAAAAAAAAAAAAAAAAAAAAAAAAAAAGATTTTTTCATTAAAAGTAAAAAAAAAAAAAATCCATAACTTTGTTTTAAATTATCACAGATTTATAGTTCAACAATTCGTTTTAAAGGTATTGACGAGACCTTTCGAAAGATACCCATCTTGAAAATTTACTCCCCTCGAGGGGGGACTTCCCCCTAGGGAGGGTGGCGAGGCTCCTACACATACAAAAAAATTTTCCCAGTTGACTATCTCTATTATAAATAATTCTTGTAAATTTCATAATGATTGCTAAAAAATAATCTCTTTATGTACATTTATACAAAATCTTGTCCTATATCACCATGTTAAAAATTTAGAAAAAGCGGGATGGCAACGCAACCTCTAAGACAATTTTTACCAAAAGTTGATAGGCACTAATTTATGTCAAGGTGCAACTACATACCAATTTGTATGAAATTCTGTGCAGTAGTTCCCGAGATACAGTTGCCACAAAATTTTGTCACACACACACACAGAGACAGACAGACAGACATTTTCTAAAAATGGTCAAATCGTGTTCTACAGCTCTCGAAACGTGTAAATCCATCAAAAATCCGTGGTCGAAAATTTTTACGAATCCAATACTTTCTTCTATTGAATATTGAAGAAAGTAAAAAGTAGAGTTTGTTTTGTTAAATAAATCCTCGTCGAATCATGTTCTTATACTGACTAAGAACATGATTCTACAATTATTTATTTAACAAAACAGTATTAACTCTACTTTTTTTACATAGGAATTTTTGCTAGTGTTCAGATACTTTTGTTACCGACTGTGTGTATGTTGAAAACCTTTTCAAACATTACAGTAGATGAATAAAGGCTAAAAAAAACTAGTGTGTTGTGGTCACCACAAGACTTTCTTCTATATTTTCCTATACAAATTCACTCAGTAACCATATTAAAAAGTTAAAAAAAAAAAAAAAAAAAAAAAAAAAGAAGATGTGATGATAAGGCAATTTTATCAATATATATTTTTTAAATCAACAAATATTATGTCACCATTGACTGAATGAAAATGAAAATGGGCCTATAAAAACTGTGAGAAAATGAAAACTACGAAAAATGTGAAAAGGAAAATGTAAATGAAAACTACGACAGGAACTGAATATCAGCTCATTTTGTATAGCGTGCAACGTTTTGAATTTATATGATATTCGTTTGGAGTTTTCATATAAGTAGCTCAGTACTTTTGGCTGTTAAATTATGCAAATGAAATTTTGTTAAAGCTTGCGCATACATAGTTAAAAAATATTCATTAAAAGTAATCACATTTTATTAGATATTTACATTTTTGCATTCTGATTTCAGTGTGCTATGTCAAATTTCGTATTTCAAGTTTCTGCAAAATAGCTTTGCTTTGGGTAATAGCATACGTGTTATAATAATAATAATAATAAAGGCTAAAAAAAACTAGTGTGTTGTGGTCACCACAAGACTTTCTTCTATATTTTCCTATACAAATTCACTCAGTAACCACATTAAAAAGTAAAAAAAAAAAAAAAAAAAATTTTTTCATTAAAAGTAAAAAAAAAAAAAAAAATCCATAACTTTGTTTTAAATTATCACAGATTTATAGTTCAACAATTCGTTTTAAAGGTATTGACGAGACCTTTCGAAAGATACCCATCTTGAAAATTTACTCCCCTCGAGGGGGGACTTCCCCCTAGGGAGGGTGGCGAGGCTCCTACACATACAAAAAAATTTTCCCAGTTGACTATCTCTATTATAAATAATTCTTGTAAATTTCATAATGATTGCTAAAAAATAATCTCTTTATGTACATTTATACAAAATCTTGTCCTATATCACCATGTTAAAAATTTAGAAAAAGCGGGATGGCAACGCAACCTGTAAGACAATTTTTACCAAAAGTTGATAGGCACTAATTTATGTCAAGGTGCAACTACATACCAATTTGTATGAAATTCTGTGCAGTAGTTCCCGAGATACAGTTGCCACAAAATTTTGTCACACACACACACAGAGACAGACAGACAGACATTTTCTAAAAATGGTCAAATCGTGTTCTACAGCTCTCAAAACGTGTAAATCCATCAAAAATCCGTGGTCGAAAATTTTTACGAATCCAATACTTTCTTCTATTGAATATTGAAGAAAGTAAAAAGTAGAGTTTGTTTTGTTAAATAAATCCTCGTCGAATCATGGTCTTATACTGACTAAGAACATGATTCTACAATTATTTATTTAACAAAACAGTATTAACTCTACTTTTTTTACATAGGAATTTTTGCTAGTGTTCAGATACTTTTGTTACCGACTGTGTGTATGTTGAAAACCTTTTCAAACATTACAGTAGATGAATAAAGGCTAAAAAAAACTAGTGTGTTGTGGTCACCACAAGACTTTCTTCTATATTTTCCTATACAAATTCACTCAGTAACCATATTAAAAAGTTAAAAAAAAAAAAAAAAAAAAAAAAAAAGAAGATGTGATGATAAGGCAATTTTATCAATATATATTTTTTAAATCAACAAATATTATGTCACCATTGACTGAATGAAAATGAAAATGGGCCTATAAAAACTGTGAGAAAATGAAAACTACGAAAAATGTGAAAAGGAAAATGTAAATGAAAACTACGACAGGAACTGAATATCAGCTCATTTTGTATAGCGTGCAACGTTTTGAATTTATATGATATTCGTTTGGAGTTTTCATATAAGTAGCTCAGTACTTTTGGCTGTTAAATTATGCAAATGAAATTTTGTTAAAGCTTGCGCATACATAGTTAAAAAATATTCATTAAAAGTAATCACATTTTATTAGATATTTACATTTTTGCATTCTGATTTCAGTGTGCTATGTCAAATTTCGTATTTCAAGTTTCTGCAAAATAGCTTTGCTTTGGGTAATAGCATACGTGTTATAATAATAATAATAATAAAGGCTAAAAAAAAACTAGTGTGTTGTGGTCACCACAAGACTTTCTTCTATATTTTCCTATACAAATTCACTCAGTAACCACATTAAAAAGTAAAAAAAAAAAAAAAAAAAAAAAAAAAGATTTTTTCATTAAAAGTAAAAAAAAAAAAATCCATAACTTTGTTTTAAATTATCACAGATTTATAGTTCAACAATTCGTTTTAAAGGTATTGACGAGACCTTTCGAAAGATACCCATCTTGAAAATTTACTCCCCTCGAGGGGGGACTTCCCCCTAGGGAGGGTGGCGAGGCTCCTACACATACAAAAAAATTTTCCCAGTTGACTATCTCTATTATAAATAAATCTTGTAAATTTCATAATGATTGCTAAAAAATAATCTCTTTATGTACATTTATACAAAATCTTGTCCTATATCACCATGTTAAAAATTTAGAAAAAGCGGGATGGCAACGCAACCTGTAAGACAATTTTTACCAAAAGTTGATAGGCACTAATTTATGTCAAGGTGCAACTACATACCAATTTGTCTGAAATTCTGTGCAGTAGTTCCCGAGATACAGTTGCCACAAAATTTTGTCACACACACACACAGAGACAGACAGACAGACATTTTCTAAAAATGGTCAAATCGTGTTCTACAGCTCTCAAAACGTGTAAATACATCAAAAATCCGTGGTCGAAAATTTTTACGAATCCAATACTTTCTTCTATTGAATATTGAAGAAAGTAAAAAGTAGGGTTTGTTTTGTTAAATAAATCCTCGTCGAATCATGTTCTTATACTGACTAAGAACATGATTCTACAATTATTTATTTAACAAAACAGTATTAACTCTACTTTTTTTACATAGGAATTTTTGCTAGTGTTCAGATACTTTTGTTACCGACTGTGTGTATGTTGAAAACCTTTTCAAACATTACAGTAGATGAATAAAGGCTAAAAAAAACTAGTGTGTTGTGGTCACCACAAGACTTTCTTCTATATTTTCCTATACAAATTCACTCAGTAACCATATTAAAAAGTTAAAAAAAAAAAAAAAAAAAAAAAAAAAAAGAAGATGTGATGATAAGGCAATTTTATCAATATATATTTTTTAAATCAACAAATATTATGTCACCATTGACTGAATGAAAATGAAAATGGGCCTATAAAAACTGTGAGAAAATGAAAACTACGAAAAATGTGAAAAGGAAAATGTAAATGAAAACTACGACAGGAACTGAATATCAGCTCATTTTGTATAGCGTGCAACGTTTTGAATTTATATGATATTCGTTTGGAGTTTTCATATAAGTAGCTCAGTACTTTTGGCTGTTAAATTATGCAAATGAAATTTTGTTAAAGCTTGCGCATACATAGTTAAAAAATATTTATTAAAAGTAATCACATTTTATTAGATATTTACATTTTTGCATTCTGATTTCAGTGTGCTATGTCAAATTTCGTATTTCAAGTTTCTGCAAAATAGCTTTGCTTTGGGTAATAGCATACGTGTTATAATAATAATAATAATAAAGGCTAAAAAAAAACTAGTGTGTTGTGGTCACCACAAGACTTTCTTCTATATTTTCCTATACAAATTCACTCAGTAACCACATTAAAAAGTAAAAAAAAAAAAAAAAAAAAAAAAAAAAGATTTTTTCATTAAAAGTAAAAAAAAAAAAAATCCATAACTTTGTTTTAAATTATCACAGATTTATAGTTCAACAATTCGTTTTAAAGGTATTGACGAGACCTTTCGAAAGATACCCATCTTGAAAATTTACTCCCCTCGAGGGGGGACTTCCCCCTAGGGAGGGTGGCGAGGCTCCTACACATACAAAAAAATTTTCCCAGTTGACTATCTCTATTATAAATAATTCTTGTAAATTTCATAATGATTGCTAAAAAATAATCTCTTTATGTACATTTATACAAAATCTTGTCCTATATCACCATGTTAAAAATTTAGAAAAAGCGGGATGGCAACGCAACCTCTAAGACAATTTTTACCAAAAGTTGATAGGCACTAATTTATGTCAAGGTGCAACTACATACCAATTTGTATGAAATTCTGTGCAGTAGTTCCCGAGATACAGTTGCCACAAAATTTTGTCACACACACACACAGAGACAGACAGACAGACATTTTCTAAAAATGGTCAAATCGTGTTCTACAGCTCTCGAAACGTGTAAATCCATCAAAAATCCGTGGTCGAAAATTTTTACGAATCCAATACTTTCTTCTATTGAATATTGAAGAAAGTAAAAAGTAGAGTTTGTTTTGTTAAATAAATCCTCGTCGAATCATGTTCTTATACTGACTAAGAACATGATTCTACAATTATTTATTTAACAAAACAGTATTAACTCTACTTTTTTTACATAGGAATTTTTGCTAGTGTTCAGATACTTTTGTTACCGACTGTGTGTATGTTGAAAACCTTTTCAAACATTACAGTAGATGAATAAAGGCTAAAAAAAACTAGTGTGTTGTGGTCACCACAAGACTTTCTTCTATATTTTCCTATACAAATTCACTCAGTAACCATATTAAAAAGTTAAAAAAAAAAAAAAAAAAAAAAAAAAAAGAAGATGTGATGATAAGGCAATTTTATCAATATATATTTTTTAAATCAACAAATATTATGTCACCATTGACTGAATGAAAATGAAAATGGGCCTATAAAAACTGTGAGAAAATGAAAACTACGAAAAATGTGAAAAGGAAAATGTAAATGAAAACTACGACAGGAACTGAATATCAGCTCATTTTGTATAGCGTGCAACGTTTTGAATTTATATGATATTCGTTTGGAGTTTTCATATAAGTAGCTCAGTACTTTTGGCTGTTAAATTATGCAAATGAAATTTTGTTAAAGCTTGCGCATACATAGTTAAAAAATATTCATTAAAAGTAATCACATTTTATTAGATATTTACATTTTTGCATTCTGATTTCAGTGTGCTATGTCAAATTTCGTATTTCAAGTTTCTGCAAAATAGCTTTGCTTTGGGTAATAGCATACGTGTTATAATAATAATAATAATAAAGGCTAAAAAAAACTAGTGTGTTGTGGTCACCACAAGACTTTCTTCTATATTTTCCTATACAAATTCACTCAGTAACCACATTAAAAAGTAAAAAAAAAAAAAAAAAAAATTTTTTCATTAAAAGTAAAAAAAAAAAAAAATCCATAACTTTGTTTTAAATTATCACAGATTTATAGTTCAACAATTCGTTTTAAAGGTATTGACGAGACCTTTCGAAAGATACCCATCTTGAAAATTTACTCCCCTCGAGGGGGGACTTCCCCCTAGGGAGGGTGGCGAGGCTCCTACACATACAAAAAAATTTTCCCAGTTGACTATCTCTATTATAAATAATTCTTGTAAATTTCATAATGATTGCTAAAAAATAATCTCTTTATGTACATTTATACAAAATCTTGTCCTATATCACCATGTTAAAAATTTAGAAAAAGCGGGATGGCAACGCAACCTGTAAGACAATTTTTACCAAAAGTTGATAGGCACTAATTTATGTCAAGGTGCAACTACATACCAATTTGTATGAAATTCTGTGCAGTAGTTCCCGAGATACAGTTGCCACAAAATTTTGTCACACACACACACAGAGACAGACAGACAGACATTTTCTAAAAATGGTCAAATCGTGTTCTACAGCTCTCAAAACGTGTAAATCCATCAAAAATCCGTGGTCGAAAATTTTTACGAATCCAATACTTTCTTCTATTGAATATTGAAGAAAGTAAAAAGTAGAGTTTGTTTTGTTAAATAAATCCTCGTCGAATCATGTTCTTATACTGACTAAGAACATGATTCTACAATTATTTATTTAACAAAACAGTATTAACTCTACTTTTTTTACATAGGAATTTTTGCTAGTGTTCAGATACTTTTGTTACCGACTGTGTGTATGTTGAAAACCTTTTCAAACATTACAGTAGATGAATAAAGGCTAAAAAAAACTAGTGTGTTGTGGTCACCACAAGACTTTCTTCTATATTTTCCTATACAAATTCACTCAGTAACCATATTAAAAAGTTAAAAAAAAAAAAAAAAAAAGATTTTTTCATTAAAAGTAAAAAAAAAATCCATAACTTTGTTTTAAATTATCACAGATTTATAGTGGCCGCCACTTGGAAATAAAATAGCGGATCAAGTCACCAAGTGAACTTATCCTAGATATTTGAACAATAAGTTCACTATCCAGCTTTTATTTGAATCAATTTAGTATTTTAAAAGTTATCGTGTGGCATATTTTCAAGTAGCAGTGTGATTTCAAGTGGCTGGAACTTAGACACAAGATGTCGGGACAAGTTGCCCAGTGAAAACATTCAAGATAATTATATGATAATATCACTGTCAAAATTTGGTTCAATTTGGAGTATTATTTCAGAAGTTATCGTGATTTTAAATTTTCAAGTGGGAGCTGGATTTCAAGTGCCCCCGCCTAACTTAAGATATCTGCCACTTTATTAAAAATGGCGGATATAGTTTATTAATAAACTTCATTGAGATCGTTATGTGGTCTGCATTTACATCAAAATTTAAACAATTTCGGAATACGCTTTTTAAAATTTAAATTTGAAATTTTCAAGTGGCCTCCACTTGAAAAAAAAAATTTCGGAGCAACTTGGTTAACAAACTCATCTAAGATATTTATAAGATAAGTTAAGACACTGTTCAAATTTGGTTCCATTTGGAGTATTATTTCGGAAGTTATCATGGTTTTAAATTTTCAAGTGGTTGCCTGATTTCAAGTGATCCCGCTTAACTTAAGATATCCGCCACTTTATTAAAAATGGCGGATAAAGTTCATTAATAAAGTTATTTGAGACACTTGTGTAATCTATGTATACATCAAAATTTAAAAAAATTCGGAATACGCTTTTTACAATTTGAATTTGAAATTTTCAAGTGGTCTCCACTTGAAAACAAAATGGCGGAGAAACTTGGTTAACAAATTTATCTATGTTAGTTATAACATAAGTTAAGACACTGTCCAAATTTGGTTCGATTTGGAGTATTATTTCAGAAGTTATTGTGATTTTAAATTTTCAAGTGGAAGCGTGATTTCAAGTGGCCCCGTTTAACTTAAGATATCTACCACTTTATTAAAAATGACGGATAAATTTCATTAATAAACGTCATTGAGACCCTTATGTGGTTTATATTTACACCAAATTTCAAACAAATTCGGAATACGCTTTTTACAATTTGAATTTGAAAATTTCAAGTGGACTCCACTTGAAAACAAAATGGCGGAGCAACTTGGTTAACAAACTCATCTAAGATATTTATAAGATAAGTTAAGACACTGTCCAAATTTGGTTCGATTTGGAGTATTATTTCGGAAGTTATAGTGATTTTAAATTTTCAAGTGGTAGCGTGATTTCAAGTGGCCCCGCTTAACTTAAGATATCTACCACTTTATTAAAAATGACGGATAAATTTCATTAATAAACATCATTGAGACCCTTATGTTTTCTATATTTAAACCAAATTTCAAACAAATTCGGAATACGCTTTTTACAATTTGAATTTGAAATTTTCAAGTGGACTCCACTTGAAGACAAAATGGCGGAGCAACTTGGTTAATAAACTCATCTAAGATATTTATAAGATAAGTTAAGACACTGTCTAAATTTGGTTCGATTTGGAGTATTATTTCGGAAGTTATAGTGATTTTAAATTTTCAAGTGGTAGCCTAATTTCAAGTGGCCCCACTTAACTTAAAATATCTGCCACTTTATTAAAAATGGCGGATAAACTTTATTAATAAACGTCATTGAAACCCTTATGTGGCTGTATTTACATCAAAATTCAAGCAAATCTTGCTTTAAATATGCTTTTTACAATGTCGGTTTGAAATTTTCAAGTGACTGCCACTTGAAAACAAAAAGTCGGAACAACTTGGTTAACGAACTCATCCAAGATATTTATAAGATTAGTTCACTGTTCAAATTTGGTTCTATTTCGAGTATTATTTCGGGAGTTATCGTGGTGACAAAAGTTTCATTATAGATAGATAGATAGATATATATATAATATAGATAAACGAAGTGATTGCAATAGGTCGATTTCTAAAGAAATCAACCTAAAATAGTGGTAAGGATGCATTACAGTTAGGTGAAGACGCACATGCCTTCATATGCCAAACTTAATCCTGAATTTTCTTTCTATATTCACTTTTTTTTTTTTTTTTTAATATAATTACTAATTTGTAAACTATGAACTTCACCATGATAGTAAAAATTTCGATAAATATTTCTTTTTTCTTTTTTTCTTTCTTTCTTTTTTTTTTTAACGAACCAGTTTTTATGTTTGTATGTATATTTTAAAAAAAGTTATTCACATGCGAAAAAAAGAAGGAAAATCAGGAAGAAAAATCTGGTTTAATTCTAACACATGCATGTATATGAATGTTCACTGTGTTCATTTATTTAAAAATTACCTGCAAAAGAAGACAACAAATTATTGCTTTAATTTTGTACACCAGCATACGATAGAAGAAATTATTAGCTATATTAATTTTTTAACCTGCAGTTTTTGGTGATGTTACCTATTTAAAATTAAAAAATAACAAAAGTGTTAAAATTAAAAAATAGCAAAAATATAACAAAAATAATATTTTTTTCAAATTTTTACATAGACATGCATTAAAGATTTCAAATCTCTATAAATTTGATATAAAAGTTATTAAGTACGAGATTTATCAAGTCTTTTATGCTGAAATATTACTAATACAATTTTATTATTCTTATTTGATGATTCGTCGCACTTGGCGGTATTTTCAGCAGACGCAGTTGACATAAGGGATTAAAAAAGGCTGTCCGTAGTTGGTATAGGTGGGGGAAGAAGAAATTGAAACACCTGGTATGTCGGGCCGCAGTTGGACGACACCGCATTTATGTATTAGATGTGATGTAAGAAATTTATAAGGGATTAAATTCATTTTTATATTAAGCTCCTAAAGCTCAATTTTTACACTTAATTAAAATGATATTTTTAAACATTATAATTATAATAATAAAATGAATAAACAATCATAAAATAAAAAATGTTAATGTATTATTTATTTATTTATTTATTTTTGTGTGTGGGTTTGAATGAATTAAACACGCTTACGGCGAATTTATGAAAATAAATAAATAAATAAATAAATAAAAAATATATATATATATATATATATATATATATATATAAAGATTGATGTGTAAATCAAAGTATAGATAGCAAAGGATAATTATTAATAGAAATGAATAAAAATTTATTGAAATTATTTATAACAACATTAATATTAACCATTAATGTAAATTGCTACTTTCCCATACTTAACTTTACAAATTGCAATTATAATGCTATGGGAAAAAAAAAAAAATAAAAAAAATAAACTAATGAGAATTTTTGTCCTATGTAAAGAGAGATAAATTTTGCTATATAAACAATAGATTTTTAATTAAAAAAAAATTAGAAATGATTAATGAAACTGATAATTATGTATGATTTTTAAGATCTTATCTTCTTATCCGCTGTTGAATTTTTGTCTTATTTTCTTTTTCATTTATGTCTATTTCTAATAAGACAGATTATTCTAAAATACATTTTACGTCGCTATTGTAAAAAAAAAAAAAAAATCTGATGTGGGCACCACATGACTTCCTTATACACTTTTAGAAATATACATAATGTTAAAAAAACATTGACACTGGACCCGAAACAGTTGGCTAAAAATATTTAAAAAAAAAAAAAAAATGAATTATCACCGTGTTCTGAGGTTTTCTGAAAGTTAGTTAAAAACCGATTGTAAGATTTGTACTGGTAACGCTGACGAAGGCAGCAGGGACCCGAAAAAATTGGCTAAAAGTATTAAAAAAAGGCATTTTCACCATGTTCTGAACTATTCTGAAATTTCAAATGTCTAGCTAGTCGGGAAGTTAGTTAAATAAATTTTTTGTTGAACCATATAAACGCTGCCGAAGGCAGCAGGGACCTGAAACAGTTGGCTAAAAGTATTAAAACGATGCATATCCACCGTGTTCTGAACTATTCTGAAAGTTTCAAGTGTCTAGCTAGTCGGGAAGTTAGTTAAATAAATTTTCTGTTGAACCATATAAACGCTGCCGCAGGCAGCAGTGACAATTGGCTAAAAATATTTTAAAAATGCATTGTCACAGTGTTCTGAGCTTTTCCGGAAGTTTTAAATGTCTAGCTACTTGGGAAGTTAGTTAAAAATCGATTCCAAGATTTGCACTGGTAACGCTGCCGAAGGCAGCAAGGACCCTACACAGTTGGCTAAAAGTATTTAAAAAAAAATTATTTTCACCGTGTTCTGATCTAGTCTGAAAGTTTCAAGTCGGGAAGTTAGTTAAATAAATTTTCTGTCGAATCATATAAGCGCTGCCGAAGGCAGCGGGACTTGAAATAGTTGACTAAAATTATTAGAAAAATGTATTGTCACCGTGTTGTGAGCTGTCCTGAAAATTTCAAATATCTAGCTAGTCGGGAAGTTAGTTAAAATCGATTGCAGATTTGTCTATACCGTTTTTTGATACATTATGGCCAAAACCTATGTATTTTTGTCATTATGAACCTAATTTTCCTAAATATCTCCAAAACGGAAAATCATAGAAAGTCCAAAAAGGGAGGTGCACAACTAGATGTTATAACAAACCTATGTACCAATTCGCAACTTTCTACGTCCAACCGTTTTTGAGTTATGCGACATACACACACACAGACACACACACACACACACACATACAGACGTCACGAAAAATCGTGTAAAATCCCTTATATCTCTAAAACGAGAGCTCGTGTTAAGACGACACTTGCAGGTGTGTAACTAGACATCATGACAGTCACACGTATAAATTGACAACATTCAGCGATCATTCGTTTTCGAGCAATTTGAAATACAAAATCCATTTCGCAAATCGGGATTACTATACTTCCTTATACTTTGTATAAGGAAGTAAAAAGACTCAACTGAAAATTTCTTCTAATTATTTTAAACAGAACTCTAATTCGGCAGCTAAAAGCGTGATTTTTTATTTTTTACTAGCAGGCTTTCGCCTGCATCTCTAATCACTATATTTAAAGGAATTAAAAAAACAAACAAACAAACAAAGAAAAAAACACTAATCACTGTATTTTAAATCATTTTATAAATAAAAACTTAGAAAAAAAATTCTATTGAAGTTGCTTAAAACCTCACTTCGGGTCTCCATTTACGCTTTAACCGGATATTAGAGTCATGCATCGGGTCGGGTGCGGGTCCAGTTTTCATTAATTTTTGACGTACGATTCAACTCGTGGGTCTACCCGCAAAATATTTTTTTCGAAATACTTTTTATGATTAAAAATAAATAAATAAATAAAAATTAATTAATTAAAATTAAAATAAATAAATAAATCAACATAACCTTTTAATTGTCCAGACTGAATAACATTCTCTTTCCTAGCAATTTAAAGCTACACGACTCATGATATAATTTTATTTACAATTGCGAAAACGTTAGTATTTAACGTATAAAACTATCTATAGGAAAATTGTATTCTAATACCGATTTGCTTCCTTTTTTAATTTTACTATATACTGTCAAAATATTTAGAATAGCACATTTTTCAAAAGTAAGTTTTATTACATTTGAATTTTTGTTACAATAAAAATTGAATTTTGTGTATAATTAAACTAGTAATTTTTAATATAATTATAATTATATACTAATTTTAATGCAATTATATACTAGAAAATTTCTATGATTCCCTGAATAAAATTATTCAATATTATACAGTGAAACTTGAATAATTCGAACTTGTTTAATTCGAAATTCTGGATAATTCGAATTTTTTACTCGGTCCCTTGAATTTTGTATTAAAATAATTTTACAAAATTGTGGATAATTCGAATTTTTCATACGATTAACTTTAAAATATTACAGTAAAATTTTTTCCCAAGATTTTTCTCAGCTAAAATGCATTATTTCTTTTAATAGTCTTTCAAAAGAAGGATAAGGAAATACAGGAAAAACCCCTACCTAGTGCATCAGAAGATATGGTGCATATACATGAACATCGAGGGTTTTTTTTAATTGAAAGTCGTGTCTGATGTAGAAGATTCTATTTTTGTATCAACTGATAGGTTGAAGTTATATGCTATGACACAAAGATTGTAATTGAAGAAACAATAAAAAATATCTGACTATTTTTTTAAAAAGTGTTGAATAATTAAGCTCGTAAAAAATATTGATTTAATGGGAGGAGGAAAAGGATGTAGCAGTTTTCTTAGATATAAAGTTTATATGTTAAATCTTTGATCGTAGAGTTTTAATTTTTTTAATTTATCTCTTCTTTTTGACAAAATAGCATGCTTGCTAACATCCTAATTAATATTCTGTAGTGTTGTTAGTCCCGCCCTTTTTTTTTCACACCAGTAAATTTTTAAAGTAATATTTTGCAAATGCAATTATGATTAAATAAGAAGAATAAAACGGATACTGGTGTGAAAAAGAAAGCGGTGTTAACAATACTATGGAATTTTAATTAGTATGTTGGCAAGTATGAAATAGTATATGTAATTCAAATTTTTGGATATTTCGAATCTTTCTCAGGTCCCTTCAACTTCGAATTATCCAAGTTCTACTGTAACTGTATTTTATGTAATAGAATTATAATTCACTTTCTTAACATATAGCATAACATTTCTTATAACGTAACAATTTTTAACATATATTTTAACATAAGTTTAAAATTATTTTATTGTGGGTCGCAGGTCGATTTGCAGGTCAGAAGTTGAGGTTCAATTGCAGGTCGAAAATTATTTTGCTGATCGGGTGCGCGTTAGGTTTATCGACCCTCGCAGGACTCTACCGGATATATCTAACTGGAGGATAAGTGGCGTTGCTACAATTCAGGAACTCTGTTTTTCGAACAGACATTTCTTTAAAAAATTACACTCTGCTCTGAAAAAAAAAAAAAAAAAAAAAAAAATCGAATTCTGATACCATTCTTGCTGATTCTTATGTAAAATGACCTCCTGAATCCGAATATGACTGCCATTCTGCCCAGTCACCCACCGTTTTCTAGAAACACCACCCCCTCCCTCATTTTATTTCCCTGTTCGATAATTTTATGACCATGAATTTTGTTTGAATAATGAAAAAGAATTAATTTAATACCTTAAACAAAAAAATATAAAGTTTAAAAAATAACATTAATAACAGACTAAAAAAATATAAGATATGTATGTAACACAATTTCAGTGGCAAATCCCCTCCAAAAATTTTCTCTTGTCGCAAATGTCCATGTTTTAGATTATTCCAACTCTGTAGTCCCTTGGAAGATATTTAACAGTTAAGAAAATCCCCCCCCCCCCTACCCCACTAAAAATCAAATTTATAGCCATAAAATTACCAAAAAGTGGTAAAAATAGGGAGCCGTCCCTATAAAACGGTGGGAGACAGGGCAAAATGGGCCTCATATTCGGATTCAGGAGGACATTTTACATAAGAATTGTCAAAAGTGGTGTTGGGGGGCAATTTTCATGCAGAGCAGTGTTATCAGCTTCATTCTATGACAATACAGAGCAAAACGGACTTCCATGCAAAATTCTGTAGCTCTGCGATTAGCCGTTTGCCTGTAAAGCGACCAACACACCTCTAAGTTTAACTTCTTTTTGTAAATTTTTCGTCATTCATGCGGTTTAGGATACTGTGAAGACACTGAAATTTTTTTTAAATCAATTGACACATTTCGATTAATTATTTGTAAAAAGTAACACATTGGCTTTTCGAGGATCGAACCCACTA
Organism: Salticus scenicus; assembly: GCA_963930645.1. NCBI lineage: Eukaryota > Metazoa > Arthropoda > Arachnida > Araneae > Salticidae > Salticus > Salticus scenicus. Next base: position 122,824,038 of record OZ005662.1, on the reverse strand, counting down.
CCTTCGGGTTATTAGCATGCTGCTCCAACTGAGATAATGAGTCGTTGGAAGACATTTCACAGTTATGTTTCTATCTTCAGAGACAATCGTTTTAGAAATTAATATATTTTAATTAATTAAAAAAAGCTAATCAAAAATTCGAAAGTCGGGCTTCGAGGTGCATTAGGATAGGTCATAATGGGCCTAAACGCAAAATTCTATAGATCTGCGGTCAGTCATTTGCATACAAAACGGCGGACATACATGCACACATCTTCTTTTATTGTGTGTAGAGATAAAGACTAGGTTTCTTTACATACAGTCGGTAATAAAAATGTCCGAACACTAGCGAAAATTCCTATGTAAAAGAATTACACTTCATACGGTTCTGTTAAATAAATCCTTAACAAATAATATTCTTAGACTGACTAAGAAGAGGATTCGACAAGGATTTATTTAACAAAACCATATGAAGTGTACTTTGTTTACATGGGAATTTTTTCTAGTGTTGGGACATTTTTGTTACCGACTGTATATGTATATAAATTTCTGATAAGCATTTCCAAAAATTACAATTTTTAAGCGATAAAGAATAAATTCAAAATTAACAATTTAACTTATATTTATATTAAACTAGCGACTTCAGGATGTGGGGAAATCATCATTGTGACTTTTAAGCTGCTTAAATTCTCCAAGTCACGGTTTTTAATTATAAGTCATTCATGTACAGAAAAAATAACAACTTTAATTTTTCCTTGTTAATGTTTAGCATAAAAATGTTTGGTCTTGTGGCACACATTCAACGAATAAACAAATTATTATTATTTTTTTTTTTTTTAATCAAAGCTAATAACATTTCAATTTCTTAAATATGGTTTAATACCATTACTCTTAATAGAAATCTATAAAGTTATTTACTGCAATTACATACCTTAAAAATTCGTAATACTAAATAGTAGTTATACAAAGTCTGTCGAGAAACTTGAAATAATAGGCAGCAGTATTATACCCTCAGGAAATCCCAGGAATAGATAGGAAAAGGTAATGAATACAGAATAGAAGCAAGAAACGCGCATTTCATTTAAAAAATTTTGAAAGGTTCGTTTCTAAATTAAGCAAAACAGGAGCCATCAAACTGCATACTGTATTATCCGTCTACTTTGTATGATTATTAAGAGTTACAGTATACTCAATTACATGTCGATCATTTCTAAATCACATTACAATGACGTCACTTAATGAAGTCCTATCATCTGCATTTTTCAAATCAATAATTCTTTTTACAATAGCTTAAGCATATTTTCTGTTGAATTTAGAGGAAAATGTATATTTTTAAATTTTCCATTTTTTAGCAAATGTAATCTTCAGCAAAGATATTGTGCAACTCTTAAGAGCGGACAATACCTAATCTGGTTGACAGCTAGAGCCCATGTTATTCTGTAGGGGATTTGTATATACACTCATTATTTAATGTTTTTTTTTTTTATTATTATTCCATTACTCATTATCTAATGTGTTTTTTAATTCCCTTTTCACATTCCGACAAATGTCAAATTGGTACTTGTCAAAAAATCAATTTTTCACATTTTTAATTTTTCATATTCAAGCTGAAAATGCAAAAAAACGCAGTTAGCTAATTTTTTTTTTTAAACTCAAAAATAAAATATTGCTATTAAAAAAATAAATTGTAAAAAAAGAGCACTAATTTAACGATTGCAAATTTTTGGAATATGAAAACGAAAAAAAAAAAATGTATATTAGATAATGAGTGATTGTGGAAACAATTTTCCCCAAATAATAACATAGGCTTTCTCCATCGGCGAGATGGTATTGTCTACTTTTAATATATTAAGACAGCAACGGTCTGAACAAAAGTTAATAATAAGATATAATTTTATACATAAGTATTATATACATAATCATAGTATTTGGGATATCGTGTTAATAAAAAAATATGTATGTTGCAATTTTTGATGTTTGTGATAATAATTATTTAACATTTTCCAAGTGGTCAATTTATTAAAAAAAAAAAAAAAATAAATAAAAAATAAAGACCGTTACATTTCTGTTATTGATTAATAGAAATGATTTTTTTTCCTTCTTTCTGAACTTTTTTCAAACGATTCATGCAACTAAAAGCCGATTAACTCTTTCTCTTAACCGGTGAAGTGAAACTGTCGAAAGTGCAAGAAATCAGTCATGCGTTCTGACAGCAAATTATTCCGTTTTCTGAAGTCGTCTTTTCTGAAGTGGAATGAACACTTTCATTTCACTTCCCTGTTTGTAAAACATGAATCGCTTGTTTGTAATTGGAAAAACCGATACTTTCTTTTCATATTTTCGGCAAAGAAATTATGATTTGTTTTTTTCTCCATGTGTTTTTTTTATAGGCGTTACATGAGTTACAAAAATGAAAAAATAAAAAGCATTATGTATATATATATATATATATATATATATATATATTAAATAAATTTTTACTTTTTCTTACCCATATATCTGTATTGATAAGTATAAAGGATTTAAGTCCAAAAATGTCGATTTTGAGTTAAGTACATAGTCAGACCCCCAAAACAATTCTCTACCGATTGGTATAAAGGATTTAAATCCATGTCGTTTAGTCTTGGAGAAAATCCATTGGTAAAAAAAGATTCAGGTTAGAAATTTAGCATTCATCTTTGTATAAAATATTTAATTAATTTTTTTCCTTTTATTAAATGAAGGTTGACAATCACTAAACGGTATAAAGGGTATAAATCAACACTATCCCTTTTTCCTAATCGATTCTTCTGATTAGTTTTTAGTCAGTTTAACTTTATTTTTCGTCTCCTGAAAAATCAAGAATATGGACTTAAATCCTTTATACTTATCAGTACAGATATATGGTAGAGAATGTATTGTTTCTGGATCCAATTTTTGAAATTCAGTTTTTGGTATATTTACACGTTTTCAGGATCCCTGAATATGAAAATCATATTTTTTGCGATTGGTCTTTGTGTGTGTGTCTGTTATCAATATATCTCAAGAACAAATAGAAGCTGGAAGTCCAATCTCGGAAATCTGCATCTGTATCATATAAGGATGCTGCACTAAACTTTTTAATGAGATAAAGCAATGGGTTCGTGTAATGCTTCCAAGAGATTTTATTACGTCTACGGGCGAAATTGTTGGTAAATACAGTGTAACGCCTAAAGGTTGCACTAAACAAAATGTAATTAACATTTATTTATTTATTTATTTATTTATTTATTTATCAGCATAAAAGCATCTTTTGTGTAGATTCTGGTATGGGAATCATTCATCATTAATTTACCGGGCGACCAAAGTATTTGGACTTATTGGGGCTATACTTGGAAATTGTTGGAGGTGTATTTCATTTTGTGTTATACGTTTTTCATATAAAACTAAACTTAAGTACGCAATGTGATGTATATATACCTTGTAGACAATACACAGGGATACGCAAAATTAAGCTAAACATTCTTTTCTATTGAATATAATTGAAGAAAGTGCTTTGCTACATCTTACTATATCCACGAACATTGCTCCGGAAGGAAAATTAATTTCTCATAGCCATACTGTAAAAAACTATTTTTTGAAGTTAGGTTTTTCCACTCTACTTTTTAGTATAATATCATGTCTTGAGGTCCTTGAATATAAAAGTCAATTTTTTAGCAGTTGATCAGTATGTTTATCTGCTATAAGCATAAACAAATAACTGCAGGGAATTGAAATTTGGTTTTCTGAAGTTGGTATGTGGTTGCTACTTGAAAAACTTGATCAAGGTTGACAAGTTTCAATTCAGATTAATTGATCAGATTATTCAGGCCTTGGATTTTATTACTTTCTTCTATATTCAATAGAAGAAAGTATTGGATTCGTAAAAATTTTCGACTTTGGGTTTTTGATGGATTTATACGTTTTGAGAGCTGTAGAACACGATTTGACCAATTTTAGAAAATGTCTGTGTGTCAGTCTCTGTGTGTGTGTGACAAAATTTTGTGGCAACTGTATCTCAGGAACTACTGCACAGAATTTCATACAAATTAGTATGTAGTTGCATTTTGACATAAATTAGTGCCTATCAAGTTTTGGTAAAAAGTGTCTTACAAGTTGCGTTGCCATCCCGCTTTATCAAATTTTTAACATGGTGGTATAGGACAAAATTTTGTATAAAGAGAATTATTTTTTAATAATCATTATGAAATTTACAAGAATTATTTATAATAGAGATAGTCAACTGGGAAAAGTTTTTTGTATGTGTAGGAGCCTCGCCTCCCATCTGGGGGGGAGTCTCCCTTCGAGGAGAGTAAATTTTCATGATGGGTATCTTTCAAAAGATCTCGCCAATACCTTTAAAACGAATGGTTGAACCATCGATCTGCGATAATTAAAAACAAAGTTATCAATTTTTTTCATTTTTAACCCTTTGCGGTGCAAGACAATTTGCAACATTTCAATTATACTGCCACCGGAATTCATGAACTAAATTAAACTAAAAGAAATTTTAAATTTTAAGGTTTAAAAAACTGGCCTTTTCTGATATGTTATAAACGTGAATTTTTGCTAAAAAATTTCCGGGATGAATTTTTTCAGCTCGATCTTAAATTTTGCGTCCTCGCAGCGAGGACAGCGCGCGTTAAGGGGATAACAATATTTTCTTAAATGTAATATTTACAATGAAATTGACTTTTTTCGGACATTCAGTGTTATACTACTTCTCTAATATGGAAATCGTCTGAATTATCATGGAAGATACTTTTTTAAAATAATAATTTTAATAAATTATTTTTACTGGGTGAATTTGTATATTAAAATATAGAAGAAAGCCATGTAGTGGCCACAACATACTAGTTTTTTTTTTTTTTTTTTTTTTTTAAGTAATTGTAAGCACTTATAATTGAACGGGGTTTGAAGGAGGGGGGGGGGGGTACACAGAATTATATGTCAAATAAAATTTTTAATAAGCCTGTTTAAGATTATTTTAAAAATAAGGTTAATCTGTATTATCTTACCTTATTTGTCATAAGTTTTAATCTGTCTTTATAGTGTTGTAATACAGGGTTAGAGAAAGTCAGGATAGTTACACACCAGATTATTTTATTCAACATTTTGAGCATATAAAAAAGCTACATTTAAACAATTTTAAATATTTTATAAAATTTTCCTTAGAAAATTTGGAAATTTCTTCCAGTCGGTCTTGGATTCAGGAGACCCTTCAGAATGCACCAATCTTATTGAAAATTTGCATACTTCTTTAAAATAGAATTAATTGAAGCTCGGACGAAATACTTTTCTTTTTTCGATTAGAATTATTTTTATAAGGTTATATGTGGGGTAAAATGTTAATAAACATCCTCTGCCAAAAATTAAAAATTTTTGAAGTGAAAACTTCTTTAGGCGCGTTGAGCACTTTTTGGGTGAACACAAATCATGGAACTCGCGTCATCGTCACCGAACGCTTTCCATGAGCTATTTAAGTGAAAAATTCTTTAGGCGCGTTGAGAACTTTTTGGGTGAACAAAAATCATGGAACTCGCGTCATCGTCACCGAACGCTTTCCATGAGCTATATGTATACTGTATATATATGGACATAGATATACTTCCGTGCGTTATTAGTATACATTATATATATACAAAGAGTATATCTCTTTACATATATATCCATATATGTAGTGCACGGCGCGGCATGCCTAATATATAAATATATATATATATGTATAAAATGTATACTAATACGAGTAGTATACTGGCTACTGGCATCTGCCTCTTTCTAGTTCTATACTCTATGTATGTATGTAGTACTTTTTCCACAGTATATACATAGCTCACAAAGTACAAGCACGTGTTTTTATACAGACTGTTATATTCTTCATTTTGCTTTCAATATAAATTTTAAAATAAATAATAAAAAGAAGAAAATTATTTTAGTTATATTACAATATTAACACTTCTTTACAAACCAAAATTAATTCAAAAATAATAATCTAATAGCTCGACGATATAATTCACAAATTACTTAGTTTTCACTTCTATCGGCAGTCCCCAATGACTCCCCTTTATTTATTTATTTTTTTTTTTTTAATTCTTTACAATTAATAACAAATTTTTACTAGTAGGACATCAGACTGATGGGACGGAGACGGGGGGTTGAATGAAGGGAAATCCTCTATGAGTGTCTTTTATTTACGTAAGTTTATTTAACGCAAGCGTATTTATGCAAGTTCCTGTGAAAATCACCAATATTATATGTAACTGTTAGATCTAAGAAATGATGCTCGTATTGGAATACCTTTATAATAAAACCTCGTTAAAAAGTACCACATTTGTCCAATTATTGAGGCATTTTTACTTTCTCTTACCCATAGGGTCGAGAAAGTATTGTTTTAGGGTCAAATTTTCGAACGTGAGTTTTTGTTATATTTACATGTTCTGAGGTCCCCTGAATACGAAAATCATGTTTTTAGCGAATAGTCTGTGTGTCTGTTATCAGCATATCTCAAGAACAAATAGTAGCAGAAATTCTAAACTCGGTATTCTAAATGTGTATCATATAGGGATGTACAGTAAGCTTTTCGTTGAGATGAAGCCAATGGTTCGTGTACAGGGACACTCAAAAGTATTCAAATACATTACGTCTATGGGGGAAATTGAAGGTAAGTAGAGTTTAACATCTGTAGACTGCACTAAACCAAATGAAACGAATATATATTTTTTGTAATAGAGATAGTCAACTGGGAATTTTTTTTTATGCATGTAGGAGCCTCGCCTCCCCCCGAGGAGAGTAAATTTTCATGATGGGTATATTTCAAAAGAGCTCGCTAATACCTTTAAAACGAATGGTTGAACCATCGATCTGCGATAATTTAAAATAAAGTTATCGATTTTTTTTTCATTTAAAAAAAAAAAAAAAAAAAAAAAAAAAAAAATTTTTTTTTTTTTTTTTTTTTTTTTTTTTTTTTTTTTTAAATGTTGTATAAAAAGTTGAGAATAAATTCAACTATTTTTGGGGGTATTTAGTGTTATACTACTTCTCTAATATGGAAACCGTGTGCATTATCATGGAAGATAATTTTTTTAATAATAATTTTCAGAAATTATTTTTACTGAGTGAATTTGTATAGGAAAATATAGAAGAAAGTCGTGTGGTGGACACAACACACTAGTTATTTGTTGTTAGTGGATGTGCTTTACTAATAATATTTTACCATTTTCAGGAAAGCTGTTCGGGAATTGAAATAAATTCCTCATAGAGATATGGTAAATAATGTATGTTTAAACTAAATATTCATCGCTTGTTCTTTGTACATTAATGAAACGGGGGGTTGAGGGGGGCGGTAGCCCCCCTCACACAGAACTAATTATCATATAAAACTCTTCCTAAGCCTAATTTGAATTGTTTAACATAGGTTTACATAACAGTACTCGTTATCTTACCTCTTAATCTAAAACCTGTATTTATAGTATTAAATTTCAGGGTAAGAGGAAGTAGTGTTATTGACACACCAGATTATTTTTATTCTAAATGAATGTTATCTGGAAGGGTAAAAATTGTGATAAATCCCTGCTATGAATTTTCATAAAAAAAAAAAAAAGAAAAAAAAAAAAAAATAGGGATTTCCTCGAATTTCGAGGTCATATAATCACCTTAATTAAAAGGTTAATTTATATCAAGAAACTTAAGGACTGAAAGTATTATAAAATATTTTATACAAACTAGAAGATATTCTGCAAATTAAATGATTTTCTTTAATTAGTGAAAATGTAAAAATAAAAATAGAAAAAGCTTAGAAATTCTTTATCCTACAATTTTTTTGAAAATTTGTGATATTGTTATGGTTTATTGTTATGGTTAAAAAAAAGAAAAAAATCTGGTGGGAAACACCACCACGACTCCTATTACATGCTATTACACGCATTATATACACTTTTTTTTTGAGATAATGTGATCAGAAGACATAAAATTGATTTGACAAAGTAGAAACTAAAACTTTCCTGGTAAGAGAAAGCTTGTACACGTGTAAAAAAATATAAAACAGAGTTTATATAGCAAGTAAAAAATAAATAAATAAATAAATAAATCAATGGAGCTATTTTTTGAAACACCAATTTCCGAGATCTAAAACTGACCTACCTAATCAGGAAGACTGTTAATTTTCCTGTTATGACCACGTAATACGTGAGAAAGACTATATAAAATGGGTTTATGCAACAATTCAAGAAAATCATTAGAGCTGTTTTTGAAACTTGCGTAAATATATGGTAAGGCCTTTTATAAGTCCCCCACGGAGGGCACGCCACACAGGCCTAGAACCTTTTCGCTATCAGTTGGCACTAACCCTAACAATAACAGCATCCTTCTGACTTATCGGAATGCTGCTAAAATACCTTTTAATGATTATGGTAGCCGAAGAAAAAGATATCGCATTGGTTATATTGATTGTAGAATCTAAATATTACACTGCTCTGCAAAAAAAAAAAAAAAAAAAAAAAAAAAAAAAAAATAGACCCCTCATACCATTCTTTCTGATTCTTTTGTAAAATGACCTCCTGAATCCGAATATGACTCCCATTTTGCGCAGTCACCTATCGTTTTCTAGATACACCACCCCATCCCTCAATTTCTTTCCTTGTTCGATAATTTTATGACCATGGATTTGATTTGAAGAATAAAAAATAATTGATGGAACACCTAAAAAGAAACAAAAAAAAAAAAAAAAAAAAAAAAAAAAACATATATACATAAAATTTAATAAATAACATTAATAAAAGATTAAAAAAGTATAAGATATGTAATACATAATTTCAGTGGCACCCCTCCCCCCCTTCCCAAAAATTTCCCTATGTCGCAAATGTCCATGTTTTAGAATTTTCCAACTCTGTAGCCCCTCAGAAGATATTTAACGGTTAAAATAATCCTCCCCCATCCTAAAAATCAAATTTATAGACATAAAATCACTGAAAAATGATAAAAATAGAGGGCCGTTCCTAAAAACGGTGGGTGATAGGGCAAAATGGGCGTCCTATTCGGATTCAGGAGGTCATTTTACATAAGTTACATAAGTTACTGAAATTGTGAAAGAAGCAATTTTCATGCCGAGTAGTGTTATCGGTATTCTTTTTTCTGGCGATCGTGGAGATTTAAAGGTGTCTTTAAGGGGTTAGGGGCTTTTAAACTTTAAAAAAAGTCCATATTTTTAAAAATTATATAAGTTGAATTGTGAACGATTCTGAACATTTTCATGCTTCTTTTATGAATATACGTGTTTTGGTTCAAAAGTTATGAGTAAAATTGTCACTAATATCAAAACCAAAAAGACTGATATCACAATTTTAGCGGTGCTATTTCAGTAGCAAGCACACCTAGCACCAGAATAATGGTTGAAATTAAAAATGCCTACTTAGCACCATTTTTTTGGTGAAATGCACGATTTCTCAAAAATGTTTTTTTTGCCATTGTCCGTGAAGTTAATCTATTGGATTTTTATTGTTTTAAAATGTTTGTATTAACTTACTTCATAAAATGAATTAACGATTGTAAGATATAAAAAAACTCACTGCATTTAAAATTATGTAAAACTTAAAAATACTTAAATTTCCAAAATAATAAAACTTTTTTGTGAAAATTAGTAACTAAATATGGTTAGTTTCTCCAATGTTTTATTCAATTTGTACGTATCAAGGTCTTAAAGCAATAGGTAAAGAAATATTTCCAATATCTTGGGAATAGTGGCAAAAAAGCACTTTTGAGAAAACGTGCGCTAAATTTTGGAATGCAATGGATTGCAGTGAAGTTCAATACTGACATAAGTTACAAATTCGCGCATAACTTTTGAACCGAAGTACGTAGTATTATTGATAAAGCATAAAAATTTTTACATTATTAAAAATAGTAGTTTAATGTTTCACCAAAAGAATGGTGCTAAATAGGTATTTTTAGCTGCAATCAACATTCTGGTGTTAAGTTGTTTCATTTCAATGGCGCTTATTACTGAAATGACACCACTAAAATTGTGAAAGATTGCATCAAAATATTGGTTTCAGTTAATTGGAACCGTTTTTCTAGTGAAGTGTAGAATTTTATTCTTGACAGTGTAGAATTTTTCATATTTCAACCTATGTTTCACATTATATCGTATTTGGTTTTCATGATGTGCGAAACGTGAAGATATTGGAAAAATTTTTATTTCTGAGAAATTTGCAAACAAAGTCTGATTTTGTATATAGATAGCCACAACGTTTACTTTCACATAATTATGCTTTTAATGACAAGATGATCAAATTTTTGTCTAGTATATTACGAAACTGTACTGAGAAAATAACATTACAATTCTGCCTTTTTCCAAGTTGATCAGGTGCAAGTGTTGGGAGAAGGTTTTTATTTTGAAAACATCTATATACTCATTAAATTTTATAGTTTTTTTTTTTTTTTTTTTTTTTTTTTACAATAATGACCTCTCTACGTCATTTTTAGAAAGACATTTGAAAATCATTTCGAGGGTTGCAGTTATTTTATGTCTTTAATCATGTATTCTGATACCATACTTTTACCTATACATTGTGATTGTCACTCTTATAAAAGCTCTCTTTAGAATAAAGCAAAATTAGTGCAATGTAATGAGGAAAGAAAAAAAATACATAAATCGTTTTTCTTAAACTTAAAAGAATGTTATATATAAAGATCTGTTTGAAACCGCTTGAAACTATTTAATAATACTACGCTGAAAAAAAAAAAAAAAAAACTTCGAGCCCTGATACCATTCTTGCTGATTATTTTGTAAAATAATCTCCTGAATCCGAATATGACTCCCATTTTGCCCTGTAGCACACCGTTTTCTCGGGACACCACCCCTTCCCCCAATTTTTATCCCTGTTCGGTAATTTTATGGCCATGAATTTGATTTGGAGAATGAAAAAGAATTAATTTAACACTTAACCCTTTCAGTCGCAGTGTTCCCGCTGATGGAACACCTAATTTTAATTCTCAAGTGCAAAAACTCATCCCGGAAATTTTTTAGCAAAAATTTACATTTATAGCATAGCAGAAAAGGCCCTATTTTTTACGTGAAAATTAAAAATTTCTTCTATTTTAATTATGTTCGTAAATTCCGGGGGCAGTGTAATTTAAATGATAAGAATTACCCTGCTCCGCAAAGGGTTAAAATACTCCGGAATAAATTGAAATGTTGGCATCTATGCAACTTTTACGAGTTTTTGTAGTCGATAATGTTTACTTACAAAGTGTTTTATTTATTAAATTAAATATTATTTGAATTTAATAAGGTTAACTTATAGAGGTTTCAAACCAAAACTTTCTCGAAAAAGAACAATGCTAATTTTTTATTTTTTAAATATTTAGGATCAGCTATGTGTCTAAAAGCCATTTTTAAAATTAGTTTAGTAGTTTTTAAAATAAATTGAGTTGTGAACGTTAAAGGGTTAAACACAAAAAATACAATGTTTAATAAATAACAATAATGATAGATTTAAAAAAAAATTAGGAAATGTAATGCATAATTTCAGTGCAAATCCCCCCCCCCCCCTAAATTTTCTCCTTGCCACCAATGTTCATGTTTTAGAATTTTTCAACTCTGCAGCCCCTCAGAACATATTTAACAGTTAAAATAATCCTTTCTTGCCCTACAAATCACATTTATAGCCAAAAAAATTACCGAAAAGTGATAAAAATAGGTAGCCATCCTTAAAAAAACGGTGGGTGATTGGGCAAAATGGGCGTCCTATTCGGATTCAGGAGGTCATTTTACATAAAAATATGCTGAAATGGTATTAGGGGCAATTTTCATGCCGAGCGGTGTAATGGACCATATTCCTCCTTTGGGTTCGAGACTATAAAAAATCAGCTGTTTTTGGCAAACAACTCTCAACTCTACCATAGCAAAGCATTGTGGCCTACAAATTTTTTATCTTGCAATATTATTTATAAGAGTTACAGATTATATGAAGTTGAAGTAAGAGTGATATAGTGATATCTTTGTTTTGTTTTTAATCCAGTTTTAGTAATATACTTTAATATTAATCAACATATGTATTATTAAAAGTTGCCATGTGAACTGTGGCGATGTTAACAAATTTAAATGGTTGTTCCATTTAATAAATTCCTTTATTAAAGTGATTGAAATTCTAATTATTTAAGCTTTGTTGTCCATATATGTGTGTGTGTATAAAATGTTCTTATTAATCTTTTATTCATTATATATATATGTGTATATACATAAAATGTTCTGCAATTTTGCGATATGAAATAGTCTTAACTTTATCATTCGATTCAGTTGTCTACATTTCTCTTTTGTTCTTGTTTGAACAGATATCTGATTATTAAGTTTCACTGGAGAAATATTTAGGAAAATGCTATGCGTAACAATAAAATGGCATCTTGAATCTAATTTGTTTACAAAATATCGGCCACGTGTTCGGCGATTTTACCCACTGTGACGTCACAGGAATATTATCCATTGATATAGCGTCTTTTTTGCTTTTATAATGAATGAAATCCTTTCTTAGCATAGATCTCATAAATTTATTATTAACCCTTTCATTCCCCGTGATGCCAATTGGAATCATAACATTTCAGATTTTCTTTCTCACCATCTAACACTCCTGATGATTCAAAATGAACAATATTACAACCTATATACATTTTACCACAGAAAAAAATATATTTTAGATGATTTCACTATCGTTGTTGATAGTGAAATGAGTGTCTCTATTCTGATAATAATATCGGAATCGGTTTCCTGTTTTGGGCAATTTCAGTAAATTAACTATTTGAAATATTTTTTGTTTTATTTTTTTTAATGTTTATAATTCGTATTTTAATTAATTACAATATGTATTTCTTCAAAATTTTGATATTTTTATTTATTGAAAAGTTATGGTTTTAAATGTCATCTGTGGTTATATTAAACATAAATAAACACCTCTCAGTTGCTTTTTTAGCTATATTAGTTTGAACTCTGTTATTATTCATATTTAAAAAAAAAATATTTATATATATTACCTTTGAAATAAATTTATGACTAAATATAAGATTTATTGTTTTATGAATGGAAAAAATTGGGAATGAAAGGGTTAAAATCATATTTTATATCATGAAACTTTTCGACAGAAATCTTTAGATTCTTGATATTTTTTCATAAGCGTTTGCACAGATTGCTTTATGATATTCTAAAAGCAATAAAAGTAATATATTTGTGTAAACATTGCAAAAGAAAATAGTTTCTTTACGTCATTACCTTTTTATTGCTTAATACCTTTACTGACTCTTACATTATACAAACTCAAGTATATAATATGACTAGAAATACTTTTCCCCCTTATTTATGTTCTTATTACTTTAATTTCTATTTTATTATTTATGATTAGTTAAAAGAATAAATTAAAATTTATGGAGAAAAAAAAGTTGTGTGTATAAAGAAAAATTCAGTAATGTAGAAATAGTTAACCCTTAGCGGCGCAGGGTAAATCGGATCATTTAATTTACACTGCCACCGGAATTCACGAACAAAATAAAAATAAAATAAATTTTAAATTTTCAGGGTTAAAAAAAAGGGACTTTTCTGCTATGTTATAAATGTAAATTTTTGCTAAAAAATTTCCGGGATGAGTTTTTGCACTTGAGAATTAAACATAGGTGTTCCATCAGTGGGAACAGTGCGCCTTAAAGGGTTAAGGTCATCGGGCATTCTGAAACTTTATTTTCAAGAATCATTAAAAAGCATAAAAATAATCATTTCGTTATTTCTGAGAAAGGTTACTGTTCAAAAATATCAGCAGATATTAAGGAAAAAGTTCTTGTACGTTAAATTCTTAAAAGAAATAATTTTCTTCATCTCATTTTGCTTCCAAACTTGTAGAAATAGGTAAGAGTTCGCAGTAACTATAGCCCTTAGACAGGGCATCTGAGATTAGTTCCTAAGGACAAAAAAAAAAAAAAAAAAAATTAAACACCAATGAGAAAAGGCAATAAAAACAGACGAAAAGAAGAAACCGAAGCAGGCAAAGGGCGGGCGTAAGGGCTCTGAAGCTTATCGACGAGGCTTAGCTACGACTCCCCTAGTACGTAACTATCTATTAAATAACTATGCATATAAAGGAACTTTCATACCAAATTCCTTCTTTATGTTTTATTGCATCTTTAATTATGCCTATTTTAACATTTTGGAAAGCATTAAATTTAAAGTGTTTTATTTCAACTCGATCTCTGTATTTTAAATCATTAAATTTATAATACTTTGTATCAGTTCTGTTATTATTCATTCTCATATTCAATTATTTACTTGTTTAACTAATATATTACGAGTCACATAACTTACATTATTATTGCATTCATACAAATATATACTTTACAAATATTTATATGTATATATATAGGGAAATGTCTCGTGTTATGTGCATTCTCCGGTTATGGGCATCCCACCATATCTTTTAACAAAAAGCAAATATGGTGGATTTGAGTAGTGTCAAACATATGTATTGTGACAGTACGCAGTTTTTGTGCTAACACGAAGTGAATAGATACATTTTCTTTGTAAGTACAAGCATTTAAAAAAAAAAAAAAAAAATGAGAATAAGCGACACAAAGCTGATTTGTGAATATTTTCAGAATGCGATAAATCGAAATGAATTAATTAAAAAATGTAAATGCAAGGTATATTTATGCAGTATATTTCTTATATTTTGTTAAGCAATATCGAATTCAGCCAAAATGGGGACCGAAAATTCCTTTTCCTGCCATTATAAAAATGGTTGCCATTCACTGTTAAAAATTTCAGTTCAAGGTTGAACCAAATGTTGGTACTACAGTAGCTTCAGTTTGCTAGGTTGAACCAAAACTTGGTACAACTTTAGCTGCAACCATGCGATGGTGAAACCGTCTACTATGATTTGGCGTTTCTTGTTTAAAAAAAGCACCAAATTATGGTAAAAAATTTCTCCGTCTTATGGATGTAGCTATTGCAGTACCAAGCCTTGGTTTAGTAAAGCACCAAATAATGGTAAAAGGTTTCACCATCGCATGGTGGCAGCAAAAATGTACCATGTTTTGGTTCAACCTAGGAGAAAATTTTTAACAGTGTTCCCGGTTGTGGGCACCTTCATGTAACGGTTGTGGGCACACTCGTTTTTTTCCCCTTTAAAACGTGTGTTTGACTTACAAACTGTCAAATATCGTCGTTCATATCAAAATAACTTATTTTATTAGTGTTTATATGCATGTTTAGGCTTTTTTAGCAATTTCAACCCCGAAAAAGTCAAACAATCCAAAAGAAATGGATTTGAATTGAGTGGAAAATCCATAAAATTAACCGCCCGTGAATACGGAATTCCTTGTAGCATCTTAGTTCCTCCAGAAAAAACCTAGAGAATGTAAAGCAACTCCACCTTTTAAAGTGTCGGCCGAACGCGCTAAAAATTGGAGTCTCAACAATCTGACGATGTCGACTTCTGTGTCATCTGTATGAAGCACCTTCCACTATGCCTAGCAAGAGCGATCTCAATCAAATGCAACGCGTGTGATCGTCTGATGCATTTGAAGTGTGCTCATATACATGCAAATTATTTTAATTGTAAGCATTGCACTTCTGATTTGGAGGACGATGAAGATGACGAATAAAAGTAGAAAAATGTCATTTTATTATTTCGGCCACAGAATCCTTACAAAATTAATAAATTTTGTGTTTTCTGTATTTATGGTGGTTTTTCTTATAATTTTCCCATTTTTAGCGGATTTTTCAAGTGTGCCCACAACCGGGTACAAAAAATTTTTTGGCCAATAATGACTACTTCACAAAATTGGAAATAATTTTTTTTCTGGTTGATGGAATAAATACAGTTACTTCATCAAACGTTAGCTAAGGCTTCTAGCTTTCCATTGGTATTCATATGTTTGCATAATATCTACTCTATCAAAAGTTATAAACCAAAATCAAAACTGTGCCCCACAATTGGAGACATTCCTCTCCATCCCCCCCCTCTCTCTGTCTCTCTCTCTCTCTCTCTCTTTCTATATATATATTGCATATATATTACACTGATTTTATCAGTTTGCTCAAGGTCTGCTTTTTTTCATCAAAAACCTTAAATCGCTACATAATTTTTGTTTAATTAGTCTCCCTTTATTTTTAATATAATTATATATATACTAGGGATGGACCGGATATAGATTTAACCGGATAACAGGTTACGGATATCCGGCATTCCGGATATTTTTTTAATTTGCCGGATCCGGATATCCGGCAGTCCCTTTTCCCAGTACACAGGAAAATTTCAGTTTTTTAAGAGCACACAATTGTTAAAAACAGGTATTTGCAGTTGGTTTTCATGCATCAGGATTCCATTCACATACATAAAAATGTCAATACCATTGGAATAATAAGCCATAATAGTTTTATTTTATTTTATTTTTTAATATCAATTCTTATGCTTATGTTTCACTTTTGATAGTTAGGTTAGCAGAATATAATGTGCAATGTTGTTTGAACTACGTGCTTTGTCTGCCTTGCTATGCATATAATTGACAAAACTTACTTAAATAATCTTGTGTGTCATTCACACGACTTTCTCTTACGCTGAATTTTAATTTTATAAATACAGATTGTAGATTAGGGGTTAAGAAAACGTACTCTTAGTACTGTTGTGTAAACCTATGTTAAAACAATTCAAATTAGGCTGCGGAACAGATTTATTTGTCAAACAATATGTGAGGGAGCCTCTCCCTCAACCTCCCGTTTTTTTATTATACAATACATTTATATAGATTTCAAGTCGGTTATTAAGTTCAAAAGTTCATTTAAAATTATTCAGACAACTTTCACACGCAACGTTTCTTAAAACTTATCAATTTTTTCTACTAACAAACATATTAACTTCAAAATACAACATTTTAAAAAAATTACTTGCTTCTTAAAAATTGTTGTTGTTTATTAAAATTTGGTGTTGTTTAAAAATTACTTGTTTATTAAAATTTACTTACCTAAAATTACTTGTTAGGTAGATTCCTTATAGGAGATCTACCTATTGCAATGGTTCTCATGACACGACTTCTGGAAAATTTCTTCATATCTTCATCGATCATGACCCCTAGAACCCAAAACCACCCTCCGTTCAAAAGTTTATATATATATATATATATAATAAATAATTTAATTCTTTTACAATACTCAGCAAATGAGAGAAAGATGAAATTACCAACAATGAAATTAAAAGTTAGATGTATTACGTATAAAGTTATTGTCACAATTACCATTTAATTAAAAGTCACTGATTAGTAAAAACATATATATATATATATATATATATATATATATATATATATATATATATATAGGTATAAAATTTGTTTGGCAGTATTCCACATAACTTGGTAATTGAAGTTTTTGAAAACATTTATGATGAATTTGGCAGCTACTTAAATTGTGATAAAAATTATTGGACTAATCTTATGAGGTTTTGTATTTTTGAAAACGTTTTGTTTAACGGGAAAGATTACTTTTTACAGCGGAGGGGGATCCCAATGGGAACGAGTTTTTCGAGTGCTTTCGCAAATTTATTTTTATATTTTTTCGAAAAAATTTTTATAAATATTACTTTCTTTAGATATATAGATGATTTAATTGTTTTTAACTGTAATTGTTTCGAAAATATCTCTAAAAAAATATATCCTAGGGAATTGGTTTTGAACCGTACAGATACCGATAAAATCTCTTTCCTAGATTTAAATATAAAGAGAAATGAAGATAAATGGCTAATTGGATTATATGATAAAAGAAAGGATTTTAATTTTAAAGTAAATAGTCTTACTAATTGGTTTTCAAATATAAGTAGAAAAGTTTTAAAAAATATTATGTTCGCACAGCTTAAAAGAATTCATTCTATTTGCAATGAAGAAGATTTAAAATATGCTCTTGAAGACTTAAAAAATACCTTGCAAATTAACTGTTTCCCGTCACAATTTTTAACTGTGACTTTTCAGAGTTTTCCTGTCTCGGTTGGTTCTACTTCCTCATTGAAGGGCGATATTGAAGTACCAACGAGTAGCCCCGTTCCGTTGGCCGAAGATAGTTTGTGTTCCAGTTGAAAGGTTGTAATTTTTATTTCTTTTTATACTTTCTTGTTTACCTTCGGTAATTCTCTTTTGTATTGTATATATTTTTAAATGAATTGATGTAATTTTGTAACTTTTACAATTTGATAATTTTATAAAATATATGTATGTTTGATTTCTCTTCAGTTATTGGTGGTTTTCTGTTTGGTGAGAAGTTGGGGGCTAAGGATAGTTATTAGCTTATAGCTACTGTCCTTTCAGAAACTTCTCATTCACCCCTACACTGAGGGGCCTCCCTGATGAAGATCTCAGTGTTTTTTGGGGTATAATTTCATTCATTTGTGTATTTATATTTCTACATTTAATTTCATTCATTTGTTTATATATTTCTGCATTTATATATTGCTATATCAAAGTTTTGCATTTCCTTTCGCTGCAATCTTGCGCATTGGTTTGTAATTCTCCTATTGGTTTTTCTCATCAGTAAAACTTATATTTTTATATATTTTCCTGTCAATTGTTTTCTAGGTATATATATATATATATATATATGTATAACGCTTTTTCCCATGTTAAGTTGTGAACACGATAACTGGAAAAATCAGTAAAAATAATTTATTAAAATTATTATTTAAAAAAATTATCTTCCATGATAATTCAGAGGATTTCCATATTAGAGAAGTAGTATAAGACTAAATATCTAAAAAAAAAAAGTCAATTTTATTGTTAATATTACAGTAAAAAAAAAAAAAAAAAATCGATAACTTTATTTTAAATTATCGCAGATCGATGGTTCAACCATTCGTTTTAAAGGTATTAGCGAACTCTTTTGACAGATACCCATCATGAAAATTTACTCCCCTCGAGGGGGTATTTCCCCCCCGGGGGGTGGGGGTGGGGGTGGCGAAGCTCCTACACATACAAAAAGAATTCTTTTTGCACTGAAGACGGTACGCTTTAGGCTACCGAAACAGCTGTATGCACCTCTCATATATTTTTCTTTGGCGTTTCTGACGTAGTAGTTTATTCGGGTTTTTATATTACAACGCCAAGTCTCCTGTTATTACAGTGTAGTATATGTTTAGATTAAAAATGTTTTATTTCTAAATAAATAAATAAATATTAAAAATGAATTTTTGAATTCCAGAAAAGTATTGTAAAATACTTTCGCCAGTAGTTAATTAGAAAATATTCATCACTCAAATGTATATATAAAATAGAATTTTAACACCCCCGTTTACTTTTCGCTAAGGGCCTTCTTCACTCACCGCCGCCGGAAGCCGAAGCTAATGTTATTCTATGGTAAATTTTTCTTTACAAATAACTTATTAACTAATACATATTTTTAAATTCTGTTTTCACATTCTGAAAATTCCCAGCTGTTAAATTAACGCACCTTTTTTTAAAAAATATTTATTTTATTTTATTTTTATTTTATTTTAAAGCTTCAAAATACGAATTTTCAATATGTGAATTTTTTTCATTTTTCAATTTCAAAATAAAATATTAATAATTAGAAAAATACATTTTTAAAAAAGGTCCGTCAATTTAGCAGTTGGGAATTTTCTGGATGTGAAAACAGAATTAAAAAAAATATGTATTAGTTAGTAAGTTATTTATAAAGAAAATTTCCACATAGAATAACATTGGCTCGGGCTTCCGGCGACGGTAAGTGAAGAGGACCGTTAAGTAATTTTCAATCGTTTTCTTGCTCAAATTTTAACAGTATTTGCTAATAAAATCATGCAAAAACCGAGGAAGAAAAAATGAAAAGTCCGATAAACTCAACGAAATTCAACTAACTATAAAAGTATGGAGACGAAAAGGAAAATTGACATTCAAATTAATCCTGACACCCTTACTTCCGTCGGCAATCACCTGTTAGGAATACACCAAAAACGCACGAGTGGTTTTTCTTGCTATGCACTCATTATTTCTGTTCCACGCATCACTGTATCGATTATCTATTCTGAAATGAATATCGATGCTAAATTTTTGCAGAATATGCATTGTAAATGGAAGAAGATATGGTAAACGAACCCAAATACTTCTTCCGGTGATTGGTATCTTGGTTCAGTATCTAATTATTTCGATACGTTATAGTGTTTTAACAACTTGTTAACAACTAAGCTTATGTCGATGAGGGGTTTGTTTTTCAAGTGTTTTTTTTTTCCCGGAAGTAACTGTGAATAAGTGAAATTTTGAAAGAGAAATGGGCCTTAATAATCGTTTTTACGGAAATTATTAAATTATTATACGAACTATTCAGGTGTCTGAAAGTTTTTACTTTCTTCTATCTTCAATAGAAGAAAGTATTGGATTCGTAAAAATTATCGATTTCGGGTTTTTGATGGATTTACACGTTTTGAGAGCTGTAGAACACGATTTTAACATTTTTAGAAAATGTCTGTCTGTCTGTCTGTCTGTGTGTGTGTGACAAAATTTTGTGGCAACTGTATCTCTGGAACTACTGCACAGAATTTCATACAGATTGGTATGTAGTTGCACCTTGACATAAATTAGTGCCTATCAACTTTTGGTAAAAATCGTCTTACAGATTGCGTTGCCATCCCGCTTTTTCTAAATTTTTAACAGGGTGATATAGGGCAAAAATTTTCAAGATGGGTATCTTTCGAAAGGTCTCGTCAGTACCTTTAAAACGAATGGTTGAACTATAAATCTGTGATAATTTAAAACAAAGTTATCGATTTTTTTTACTTTTTACGAAAAAAAACTTAGAAAAAAAATCTTTTTTTTTTTTTTTTTCTCTCCCCTTAATTTTATCAAACTCCCACGGTTTCCGTGTTCTGACAAACTTAAACTAATTTTTGCTTTTTTCCCCTAATTTTGTCAAAGTCCTACGGTTTCCGTGTCTTGACAAACTTTAACATATTTTTGCATTTTTCCCCTAATTTTGTCAAAGTCCCACGGTTTCCGTGTTTTGACAAACTTTGACAAAATTTTGGGTAAAATGTGAAAATTATTCCAAGTTTGTCAAAACACGGAAACAGTGGGACTTTGAGAAAATTGGGGGGAAAATGCAAAAATTTGTTTAAGTTTGTCAGAACACGGAAACTGTGGGAGTTTGATAGAATTAAGGGGAGAGAGAAAAAAAAAAAAAGTGGGACTTTTTTTGTTTTTTCCCTCTCCCCTTAATTCTATACTTTTTTTTTTATTATTATTGTTACTGAGTGAATTTGTATAGGAAAAGATAGAAGAAAGTCTCGTGGTGGCCACAACATACTACTTTTTTTTAAAATACAATTTATAATTTGTTTTCCTGCAATGATGTTAATTTGAAACTATTTTAATCAACGAGATATATAAACTGGAGTGATAAATGGAAACCCTTGAGAAGGTCCAAGATGAGTCATGTGACATGCTCTCCTTGCACCTGCGTATTCGGTGGTTCCCTTGGTAACAGCTTATTTTCTGTAAATTTCTATGGCAACGGTTTGGAGATTGTTCTTCGCATAAGTCATAAACGCCAATGTTTTTGTTTACTTACGTAGTTTAACATTCTTTTGTTCTAAATCATTTTGATTTTGATTTTACTTCTCTTTTATTTCGTGTAGTTGAACTTTAACCGACAAAATGCTTAAAAATAGTTGAAAAATTATTATTTGTTGTTAAATTTAGCTCTTTAAAAGTTTAAATTTCTTTTATAAACACTTTTAAACTTTGTTGGGAAACGATGAAAAAAAAATGTATTTTATTATTTATTGAAAAGTGAAATATGTGTAAAATTCTTTTAAAAACAATTTATTTCGTTCATAGGACTGTCATGTTACCTAATAATAATGATAATTTGTCGAACTGATATTTTAAATGCCAAAATAGCGATAAAGGGCCAAACACAGCAACCTATTCGAGCATGTCACGTGATTCATCTTGAACCACGGAAAGTTAATCCTTCATCCATTGAACCAGCACGCTAATTTATATATCTCGTTGATTTTAATCGTGTAAATACATTTTATTGGCTAAAATAATTGCTTGTTAATATAACAAAAGCTAGAATTTCGCAGTGCAATAATTTGTTTTGCAATTGTAATTTCGCGAGGTTTTTGCGGAGAATTTGCTGTTTTTACTTTCTTCTATATTCATAAAAGGAAATATTAGATTCGTAAAAACTGTTTACTTTCGGTTTTCGAAAGAATTACGTGTTTTGAGATGTTTTAAATCCGACACGACATGATGATATTCAGAAAATGTCCATCCCTGTGTGAGAGAGACAAAAAATGTCTGGCTCCTGTAGCTCGAGGACTAAGCCACAGAATTTTATAAAAATTTATATTTGGTTACATCTTCACATAAATTGGTGCCTATCAACTTTTGATGCAAATCGCTCTGCAAGTGGTACTGCTACGTTGACAATTTCTCCCATTTAAGGTAAGCCGACAAGTTCTGTACTGCTATGCTACAATTTTCCTCATATATGAGAAGGCTATACCTCATCTTATATTGCGTATAATTTTACAAAGTATGATATGTGAGAGGGCCATAATGAAACACTATGTTGAATCAATATTTCTGCTTATAGACTGATGGATGGCACTGTTATTCTACATTTTCCTCCGTGTAAAAAAGTCTATATCTTTCTGTTGTATATAAATGCATCATACATGGATAAGATAGCAATTACATAAAGAAATACTGACTTAATTTGGATATATATTGATCGATTGGTGGCGTTGTTATTACACATTTTCTGGGATTTTCCATATGGCTACATCACAGTACCCAATGGTTAAAAAAAGCACCAAACTGTATATGTAAAATCATTATTGTGAGAAATTATGATTGAATATTTGTGCTTATTAACTTGTAAGTGGCAGTGTTATAGAAAATAATTAAAAAAAAAAAAAAAAAAAAAAAAAAAAAAAGGAGATGGTCACAGTACACTTGTTTTTCATAAAAATAGGATTACAGCTATAAGTCTTGATAATTTGTTTTTAAAGATACATTTAAGTTTCGTTAGAACAGCACAAATATAATTTGATTAGACAAATTCTTCCTAAGCCAATTAAAGGAAAACTAATAAGTTGTGTCCATCACAAAACTTTCTTCTGTTTCGTTCTGTGTAGGAGCGCCACTTACTGTTTATTATGCATAAAAATTTAACCATAGTTTCTCACATAAAAAATTTTACATAAGCAGACTGATGCAATTTTAATCAATAGACTCTGAGATGTAGCCATGTTGAAAATCACAGAAGGTGAGCAATTGTAACGTCATCTGTCTGCTGAAATATACCAAATTATACCATCGATCATTTTTATAATTGTTATCGCATATATTACGTTCGGTACATTTATGTGCAATAGAAATAAAAACTTAGCTTGCCTATTCACGGAGTAATTTGCAGAACAGCGGCGCCCCCTGTCGACCGATATGCATCCAAACTGAATCAGCATAGTGTTTGGTAATGGACCTCTCATATATCAAGTTTTGTGCAATTATATACATTAGAATCTGAGATGTAATCATCCCATTCACTTGGGAAAAATGCAGCATAGAAGCACAATCTGTTGGCTCATATGCACCAAATTGAATCAGCATAATGTTTCATGTCCTCTCACATACCAAGTTTTGTTCGATTACAACCAACAGAACATTAGATATAACCTTCCCTTTAATGGAGAAATCGGAGAATAGCAGCGCCACCTGTCAAGGGATTTGTACCGAAATTTTATAGGCATTATTTTATGTCAAGGTACAACTATATATATTTATATGAATTTCTGTGCTGTAGTTCTTGAAACACAGTTGCTACAAAATTTTTATCTCACACACACACAGACAGATATTTTTTTAAATGGTCAAATCGTGTTCTGGACCTCCCAGAATGAATTTATCGAAAGCTGGAATACAAAATTTTTACGAATACAATACTATCTTCCCAAGCAGCACCGAAACGTTCTCTGAACGTTCAAAAATTGTTCTACAAACACGTTCTAAGAACGTTCACTTTGAACGTGTTATAGACGTCTATTTGTCCATCTTGAAGCCGTACAATAGTACGGTTCAGAGAACGTTCAATGAACGTGTAACTATCACCATCGGTGTTATAGAAACGTTCTGAGAACGTTCTACGTATACGGTCTCAGAACGTTCTAAACGTTTTTAGAACGTTTTCAAAACGTTATACACATTTTCAGAACGTTCTAGAAAACGTACTTTAAACGTTCTAAAATAGTGTAGAAAAAAAAAACTGTGACGTCATTATAAAAAAAAACCATCACAGTACGGGCGTTTAAAAGTAAAAAGTACATATTATTACTTACAGACTTTGAATAAACACCATAAAATGCAATAAACTCGCAACAATTGTTTCGGGTCGAAAAAACACACGACCCTTCATCAGGCGAATAAAATAAGCACGAGTGCTGCAGTCAAAGCGGCAACGCAATTGGTGCGAGTGTGTTGAATGCGTTGCCGGTTTTTTTTTTTTTTTTTTTGTAGCAGCTGCGAGTTCTTTCCTTTTATGGTGTTTATTAAAGTTTCGTAATTAATACTATAACGCCATTATCTTCAGATTAGGGGAAAAAAAGAAATTTTTTTTAAATGCAAAAATTTTAGGAACTTTTTAAGGGATATAGAGACGTTATGACAATTTTTGGGAATTACTGTCGTAGAATATGGAGTTTCTCATGCACATACGTTGAAATTAAGTATGTTAAAATTTCACAAACATTATTTGAATTTTAAAAAAAGTAATTCATATCTCTGTTGCTGTGTTGTATCATTCTTTATCTTCTATGTACAACTAAACTCTTGAATTATTTTGCTTGTTTTAATCCTTGGGATTCCGAATGCATCATCTTGTGAGTAATGTTTGTTTTTTATAGTTGTTTTCTGTTTGATTTTCTGATTTCTTGAATTAATAGTTTATTCCAGGGATGCAGAAAATGTTCAAACCTCGGAAATTTCCCCCAAACACAATATAAATTTCCCTCAATAATGCAAAAATCTACTTTGCTATACAAAGTCATTTGTTCTATGTAATAAATCTTTAAGAGAATAAATATACAGTGTAACATAAAAATATCGCTGTTAGTGTATAAGCACTTCAAAGTAGCAAATTGTTATTTTTGATTTACATTTTTATTTTCTCTTAAAAAAATATTCAAAATTTCCCCCGAACCTCGTTCGGGCATATTCTGCACCCCTGGTTTATTCCACTTTATTCTTCATTTTTAACTTCAATTAATTTCTTGTACGATTTGGTGTCTGCTGGCGATTTGCTATTATAGCTTCTAACGAACGAAATCGTACATTGGTGCTCAATGGTGAAAAAGGTCACCACTGACGAGTTTTTTTTCTTTTTTTTTCTTCTTTTTCACCGTTCTGAGCTTTTCCTTAAAAAAAAATGCTGTTTTTTTTTTTTTTTTTCTCGTTGCTTGTTTGTATCTTTTGATTTGAGTTTCATGTCGTTTTTACGCACCGGCAAAATTATTAAAATTGCAACGGATAATCTAGGAATAAATGTATGATTAGATTGAAGTTAAATAAAATAAAAATCACTAAACAAAAAATAAATGTTTCAATAAATCACAATCAGTCTCCACAGGTTATTTAAATTTGTTGTAATTTCCTTCTCATTGTTCTATGTGGTTTCAGAGATCTTATATCGGTTGCCTGGTTTTAACTACGATTAAAAATTCATTTATACATATATATATTAATTTTTTTTTTTAATACAGCGTGCAAAGATAGTCACGAGAATGTCTTTATCTCCGCAACTATTGGTCGCAAACATATAGTTTCAGTTACAAAATGTTTTAAAAAATATGAGCATTTGCGGTATGACATGTTTAAATTTAAAATATCTATTTTTTCAAAATTACAAAAACTAAATTTTTGTACAGTCCCAGTCCCCTATAGTGATATTTAGAAAAATTGACACTCATCCTAACAAGAAGTTTCATTTATATTCTCCCAAAATGGTACAAGATATTTAAAGTTTAGATTTTCTAACATATTTCGGCCTTCAATAAGGGATCGGTTTAAAAATCCTAATTGGACTTTGTTTGCATTTTCCCTGGGCTTATTAAAGAATTTTTCATTGACTATTTAATAAAGCCCGAGAAAATGCGAAATAATCCTAAATTTTGAAACTAACTATCTCAGACAATTTTGGGTGCACAAAAGTGAAACTTTTTTTGTTATATAGGTTTTTTAGGTTGGAACTCAACTTTCACTATTAGTGTCATGAAAATTGTATAAAAATTATCAGTTTTTGTGATTTTTAATAAATTAATTTTTTTAATTTAAACATGTCATATAATGAATTCTTACATTTTTTTTTAAATACATTTTCTTATTGGAGGACGTCTGAGACCAATTGTTGCGCAAATAAAGGCCTGCTCTCAACTTTGCACCCTGTATATTCTAAACATTTCTGGGTACTACTTTGTAAGTCCATGGATAGTTTATAAATATATTTGAATTCTGAAGTTCATATTCCAACATAAAAAATAATTTCAAAAATGAATGTACCAATACACCGCTAAAATAATATATAATTGAGTTTAGAATATATTGTTAATTTATAATAATAAGAAATTGAAACAAAAAATTAAAAATTAGTTAGAAGGAGGAAATTTTAAAAATTTCCAAATACTTAAATACATATATATATTTTTAATCAAAATATTTTTCTAAAATATTTAACATACTTCATATTTTTAAATTTCAGTGCATGTGTGTATAAATATTTTCAGTTTACAGCAGCAGTTTACAAAAAAGATGTTTGCAGGTATTTAAATTTATTCCACATGGCAATGTAATTGGTATTCTTTAAATGTTTAAATTTCTTTAAATTGAGTCAACGCAATTTTTACCTCATTTGATGTAATTATGCTATCATATGGCATATTAAATAATTGATAAATGTAAATATTATTAGTATTAATAAATAATATAGTAAATCGTCCTTTTTTTTAAGCAGAATATCTTTTTTTTTATAAAGATGTGGAATAAAATTGAATTGAATCTTTGTTTTATTATGCAGTTAAACAATTTCATATATTTTATTTAATAAATAACAGTAAAGAGATATTTAAAATTGTAAGTCGGTGAAACTTAGGATATTATTTTAAAAATGTGCAATTTGCATAACCTAGATTGTATATATATTATCATATAAACATTAAATAAATACTTCAGAATTTAAAAAGAAAAGAGAAAAAGAATTACGAACCTTCTGAATTTTCATAAGAATTTTCTTCAAGAAAACATCCTTCCAACTAGCATTTTAAAACACAATGGCCAGTCGGAAGGGCATTCACTTAAAATTAGCTTTTATCTTGTAAAGTCTTTGTGACTTCTTCATACTTCATTCAGAATTATAATAACCAAAAATAGTTATTTTAACAAATTCCATCTCAGAAGACTAAATTAATATAATGAATCAATAATTTCTAAGCGGTTGTCTGTAACAGGAGCAGTTTTTTCTGCGATTCAACTTTCAAGTATCAAAAGTTAGGCTTAAGAACATACGCAGATATGAAAATGATTGTTTAATTGATATTAAAATAAGACTTTAATAAATAGAACATAGAGAATATTACAGGTTAAAAATATTACATTTTTACCTTTTCTAAAGCTTATCCTAGTCTTTATAACGCTAAAACTGAACAAATCAGATTACATGTTTTAAAATTACCGCCTCACATAACGACACGACTTTCCCAAGACCTGGCGCCGCGCCTGGCGTTTGACTTTGCAGTTGCACGGTCAGCGAAAATTAAATAAATGCAATCCACAGATGTCGATGTTATCATCTGCTCTCCCTTCCTTCTTGCATCCGCAATAATCATGTTTCAAAGTTCAACATTTGAAACAGAAATTTATTAAGCATTTATAGCTGTAGTCAATATTTTAAGGAAAAATTTAGTGGAGTTAAACAATTATTTAAATTTTTATAAAGTATTTTAAAAATTTATGAGATCACTTTATTTTTCCATTTTAAAATCTCGAATTAAACGGAAAAGCATATCTTGTTTTAGTGTATATTTCAGTATTGAACAAAATATTCAGTGAAAATAAATAAAATAAAATAAGACCAATCAAACAGAGTAATGATTTAACAACATGATCAATATTGATAATTTATCAGTAACATTTAAACTTAAATAGAACCATAACTTAAAGAAAAGAAGAAAAAAAACTCATTTCTGTAACTTCCCGATGAGTATTAGAGACTGCGAGGTTCTACTCTCGAACCTTACAGACGGGAAGTGTTGGTTTCGATTCCTTGTCACGCTCGTCGACTTAGGTTTTCGGAGTTTTCCCGTGATTTTCTTTGAAACTCGCGTAAAGCACTATATTACTTATTCAATAACATCCGTGATTAGCTTTTTGTATCTAAACTCTAGGTCTGGGGAATGCATAGATTTTCATGACAGAAGACAATCATTTTTATGCTGTATAGAAGATCTTAGAAAATGTATTTTTCTAAGGGTTTATTATTATTATTATTACAAATGAAAAAAAAAAAAAAAAAACGGTAAATTTGTTTTAAATCATCAGAAAACGATGTTTCAATTATTCGTTTTAAGGGTGATATCGAATTCTTTTGAAAGATAATCATAGTGAAAATTTTTATCCACCCCTCCCCCATCCCCCAGGGATGATGTATACTTATTCCTAGGGGAAAAAACAATGTCCTACGAATAATAATAATAAAAAAAAACTGACTATTACTCGTTATACATCCAAATTGAATCAATAATATATATCAAATGTATGTCACGCAGAAGGTTTGGTGAGTATATATATTACAGAAGCTGATAGATAGCCTTTCTGTGAATGAAAAATTTTGGAACGTGGCAGTGCCACCTGTCGTCCGATATGCACCCAAAGGCAATCTGTAGAGTTTTACGTAATATTAATTTCACTTACCAAATTTACAATATTTATAAATCACAGAAGTTGAGATTTTCCGTTTCCGTTATGAGATTAAATTGCAACATAGCCACGCCACCTGTTGGCCGATGTGCATCCAAAATGGACCAGTAAAGCTTTACATAAAATCGATTTCACTTATAACTTCAGTGTATCACAAAATTTATTGTTAAATCACAAGAGTTAAAATATTGCCTTTCCGTTAAAATGATTAAATTGCAGATTAGCAACGCCACCTGTTGGACAATGTATACATCCAAATTGTATTAGCAGAGGTTATGATGATACATGCCAATATATCAAGTTTAATGCATTTGTACACTATAGAAGCTGAGATATAGCCGTCCCATAAATGGAGGGTTTCATTGCATAGCACCGCAATCTATCGGACGATATATCCCAAATGAAATTCAAATAAACTCCAATTTAGGGCAAGATCTAATATTGTAACAAGTTTGGTTGAATTCCATACATTGATTCCTGAAATACAAAATCGACAAAATTTTTCCATGAGTTTAAAATTTTGTAATTTTTTTTCACTTCACCGCTACTGATTATTGAGAAGCATTCTTTACTGACGTGCTAACAAAACGTTAAACTGAAAATGTAAAAAATGCTCTATTCTCTATCTTGCTAAAAATTATAAATTTCGAATAACTTACGAAGTTTTTAAATTAGAATGTTGCATATCTCTCAATAAGATTCTTATCAATATCATAAGTGATATTTTAAAACTGGTCCGATCTCTCTGCAATCATTTGTTCTTGAGATATCGTGTACATGAACTAACGGGCTATCACACTAATAGGTGCCGAAGCCGATACACATTAACAGATACGATACCAACCTTTTGACTTCCGGATTCCTCACGCCACAAAACGTGTAAAAAAATCAAAAACTGAAGTCAAAAATTTTCATGATTAACCTATTTTCCCAACCAATAGTACTAAAAAGTCATTTTGTCATATTCGTTATAATTACACTGTTACAGAACGTGTTATGACGGTGTCACACTTGAACGTTCTATATAGAACTAGAATTGTACGTTTTATAGATGGTACAAATCAAACATTTTCAGAACGTTCTAAATAATACTATTTCTGAACGTGTTTTAGAACGTTCTTTTGACACGAAACACGGTGTTTGAACTATTGAAACCGTTATTAGACGTTCACAGAACGTTCCTGTGCTACTTGGGTTTAAGGTACACAAACATCAAAACATCTCAATTATATATATATATATATATATATATATATTAAAAAGAAAAAAAAAAGCTATTTTTTTTACGAGACAAAACTTTAATTAAAATACATTTAAACCAAAGTATACATTTAAAAACATTTAAAATTTAGACCTTTCGAAACCCGTCCAGGTTTCCTCATCAGTATCACTACAACATAATTTGCAAGCATTACATGAATACACAAGGAATTTATAGCAGTACAGAATATTCACATTTAAACATAGTACTGGCCGTACGGCAAGAATTAGACTACAGGAGCACAGACGGTCATATAAAAATTGCATCCAAAATTCTAAAATTGTAATCCATTCAATAGAAACCGATCATATTCCTGTCTTCGATAATATAAAAGTTCTAAATTCTGGCGATGATAATTATAAATCACGTATTTTTCCTTGAGATTTGGCACACAGCCAGCCATCTCTACACTATCAATGAAGCACTGGCTCCTCGATATTCTGTACTTCTATAAATTCCTTATGTATTCATGTAATGCTTGCAAATTATGTTGTAGTAATACTGATGAGGAAACCTGGACAGGTTTCGAAACGTCTAAATTTTAAATGTTTTTAAATGCATATTTTGTTTTTAAATGCATTTTAACTAAAGTTTTGTCTCGTAAATAATACAGTTTTTGTTTTTAATATATATATATATATATTGTTACGAATTTGTAAAAAAGAGTAGTTATTCCTATGTAAATTCATTCAAAGAGGCTTAGGTTATAAAATGTTAATTTTCTGCCTTTCTAGTTTGTTTTCGCATTAAAATAATTTATTTCAGATTAAAAACACGTTAAAAAACTTCACCAAGGCAGACAATGGCCTTGTCGCCAAATTTGGCGACTTTTTCGCTCCTTTGCGACTTTTATGGTGACATTGGCGAGAAAATCCTTATTATCTATATACCAGATATCTAAGCTCTAAATATAATACGAGTTACTAGAAATTCTTGTATTAATGGAAGGTTGCATCAAGGCTAACTGATGAGGAAACCTGGACGGGTTTCGAAACGTCTAAATTTTAAATGTTTTTAAATGTATATTTTGTTTCTAAATGTATTGTCTCGTAAAGAAATTGTTTTTGTTTTTAATACAATACTATCTTCTTTTGAATATAGAAGAAAGTAAAAAGGAGATTTTAAAACAACGGCAATTGACAAAAAAGGTAAGATTTAATGATATGTAACATTAAATATGCACTATTATATGATGAGTAAAATCTTTGTACTATACTTTTGAAATTGATGGTGTTTGTTTATAAAGTTTTATTGTGTATCATTATTTAACATCACTATTTTAGTGCATTTTGCACTGGGAGAAAAAAAAATAATAAAAATTATACAGACACGACATTATTTCATTATTTAAAACATGAAAATCTGACATTGACAGATTTTAATTTAGTGCCAGAGGCCTACTGCTAAACTTGTTAATATCGACAAATTCTTCTTTAGTTAATTCGTGACAATCTAAATTCCATGATAAAGTTTTCATTAAATCAAACCAATGTGTTTCAGCTGCAGATATTGTAACAAATAACGTTGGAAGTCCAAACTGTCTTATAGCCGCAAAACAAGGTTTTTTCTCTTTTTCCCAATGAGGGGGAGGTGTGCCTTTGGGGGGGACTCATGTCAAAGGTGTGCCTTGGGGGGGGGACTCATGTCAAAGTTGGGCCTTGGGGGGACTCATGTCAAAGTTGGGCCTGGGGGGGGGACTCATGTCAAAGTTGGGCCTTGGGGGGACTTCATTCAATAAATCCCCATTCAATAAACCGACTGAAATAGGCCCTTAGCACTATTAAGAGTGTATTATAAAAATTCGACAACGCTGTACCGACTGAAATAGGGGTACCTTGGGAGGGACTCATGTCAAAGTTGGGCCTGGGGGGGGACTCATGTCAAAGTTGTGGCTTGGGGGGGACTTCATTCAATAAATCCCCATTCAATAAACCGACTGAAATAGGCCCTTAGCACTATTAAGAGTGTATTATAAAAATTCGACAACGCTGTACCGACTGAAATAGGGGTACCTTGGGGGGACTTCATTCAATAAATCCCCATTCAATAAACCGACTGAAATAGGCCCTTAGCACTATTAAGAGTGTATTATAAATAATTACAAGATAAAAAGATCTTTTTATATACCATGTTTTTAAATTTTCTGTTCAATCATATAAACGCTACCGAAGGCAGCGGGAACCCAGAGCAACTGTATAATTTTTTAAAAAAATTCATTGCTCTCGTGTTTTGAGCTATTATAAAAGTTTCAAATGTCTAGCTAGTTGGGAAGTTAGTGAAAAATCCATTGTAAGCTTTGTACTGGTAACGCTGCCGAAGGTAGCAAGAACCCGAAACATTTGGTTACAAATATTTAAAAAATGCATTTTCACCGTATTCTGAACTATTCTGAAAGTTTCAAATGTCTAGCTAGTCAGGAAGTTAGTTAAATAAATTTTCTGTTGAATCATATAAACGCTGCTGAAGGCAGTAGGGACCTGAAACAGTTGACTAAAACTATTAAAAAAAATGTATTGTCGCTGTATTCTGAGCTATCCTGAAAGTTTCAAATGTCTAGCTAGTCGAGAAGTTAGGGAAAAATCGATTGCAATCTTTGTACTGATAACGCTGCCAAAGGCAGCAGGAACCCGAAACATTTGGCTAAAGGTATTAAAAAAATGCATTTTAACCGTATTCTGAACTATTCTGAAAGTTTCAAATGTCTAGCTAGTCGGAAAGTTTGTTAAATAAATTTTCGTTCGAATCATATAAACGCTGCCGAAGGCAGTAGGGACCTGAATCAGTTGACTAAAAGTATAAAAAAAAATGTATTGTCACTGTATTCTGAGCTCTCCTGAAGTTTTCAAATGTCTAGCTAGTCGAGAAGTTAGTAAAAAATCGATTACAAGCTTTGTACTGGTAACGCTGCCGAAGGCAGCAGGAACCCGGAGTAGTTGGTTAAAAATGTTTAAAAAATGCATTTTCACCATGTTCTGAACTATTCTGAAAGTTTCCAATGTCTAGCTAGTCGGGAAGTTAGTTAAGTAAATTTTCTGTTGAATCATATAAACGCTGCCGAAGGCAGCAGGAACCCGGAGTAGTTGGTTAAAAATGTTTAAAAAATGCATTTTCACCATGTTCTGAACTATTCTGAAAGTTTCCAATGTCTAGCTAGTCGGGAAGTTAGTTAAGTAAATTTTCTGTTGAATCATATAAACGCTGCCGAAGGCAGTGGGGACCTGAACCAGTTGACTAAAAGTATTAAAAAAATGTATTGTCACCGTGTTTTGAGCTATCCTGAAAGTTTCAAATGTCTTGCTAGTCGGAAAGTTAGGAAAAAATCGATTGCAATCTTTGTACTGATAACGCTGCCGAAGGCAGCGGGAACCCGAAACAGTTGGCTAAAGGTATTAAAAATATGCATTTTAACCTTATTCTGAACTATTCTGAAAGTTTCAAATGTCTAGCTAGTCGGGAAGTTAGTTAAATAAATTTTCTGCCGAATCATATAAACGCTGCCGAAGGCAGCGGAACTTGAAGCAGTTGACTAAAATTATTAGAAAAATGTATTGTCACCGTGTTGTGAGCTGTCCTGAAAATTTCAAATATCTAGCTAGTCGGGAAGTTAGTTAAAAATCGATTGCAAGATTTGTCCCTGACAAACACACAAACACACAAACACACAAGAATCGAAGTTAATAAAAACATGGTAAAATTCGACAACTGTACCGACTGAAATAGGCCTCTAGCACTGAAAAAAAAACACCGTCCACTGATATCTAGAAAATAAATTTTGTGGCTCTAGTAAAAATAGTTCCATGCCATTCTTATAAATTCTAGTTCCATTTTCTAGAAAATTCCAGTACCCCCTATTATAATTCTAGAGTGTTTTCTTTTCTTTTCTTTCTTTCTTTCTTTCTTTTCTTTTCTTTTCTTTTTTTTTTTTTTTTTTTTTTTTTTTGTATTATCGTGGTGAAACTTAGTATTTAAAAATTTCTGCAAATAAATGCAAGCACTAAAGGCGAGTTTTAGTAATTATAATTCTAGTTTATGAACCAATTTTAAGAATCAAGCGGAAATTTCTCACAATACAAAAGACTCGTAATATAATGTATCGTTTCACCATCTAGAAAAGTATAAACTAGAAGTTCTCGATCATTTCGTCTATTCAGTTTTACATTATGCGAATAACTCAGAAATCTATATTTTTAGTTTAGAGAATCAGAAAATGACTACTTATTCGTTCTACATGAAATCGGTGTACTTTTTTTTTTTTTTCAGTATACGTATAATAATTTCTGAAAAGAATTATTTCATCATTTTGTAACTATATACACATTTACAGAATAATTAGATGTCACCAAGAAAGCTATTCTAATCCTAGTTCTGAGCTCACAAAATTTTCGAAATTAATTATACCTCGATAACGTAAAGTTCAAATCATAAACATTTTTCCGATTTGAAAAACATTTTAGGAAAGGTTGGATTTAAATGCATATATTTATAAATTTAGAAATAAGTTTTATAAATGTTTTCTTAGACGATAATAGTTTTCTTAATTAACGCTTTTTAACAAAGCTGAAGAATATTCATGAATTTAGATCATCTTTCTGCACTCTCATTTCCAGCAATAATGCTTTAAAACTTATATATGTTACTAGCAGGCTTTGCCCGCTTCGTTGGACATTAAACTTAAATGAGTTGTCAAAATGCCATATCTTTATTAATAACCTAAGTTATCGCTGTGATTGGTAGAGGTTTTCTTGCTCCCAATGTGAGGAGTCTGGGTCCCCACTGTCTTCGGCACAACTTACCCACTTCTTACTTCCCCACCCTCAGCGGGTGAGTTCGAAGTTTTGCAAAATCCCACTAATGTACATAATGCGTACACTTAATCAATATCCAGACACCAAAATTCGCCATTCTAAGATAATTCAAAGCGAATTCAAACAGAAAAACATGTTTTTACACATGTTTATTGCCCTCCGACTCCGGGAAGGGGGGGGGGGGGATTTCGAATTTCGTGAAATGCAGTTACAATAAGTGCCGAGTGCATACAAACAATTTACGCACCAAATTTCGTGACCACGGAAGTCTTTAATAGACAGTATTATTATAAATAAAAAAATAAAAAAAGCACAGCTTAAGTATCGGAACCCTTTGGTGACTTTAAATATTTTAGGCCATTTTTGTGATGAACCGAATTGGCTATCTCAACTGTGCAATTAAAGATCTTGGCGAGAAACGTCCGAGCTACTTCGGTGCCGAATTTAAAATTTTGCCAAAGGAATCCAATACTAAAGCTGTTCCATATCGAATCTGGGTTGAAAACGGAAAAAGGGTAAAATAAATTAGAAATATCAGACCTATATTTATAAATTTGATACCAAATGAAAGGGGCGATTTTGCTGAATCCAGGGGTTCAAGCAGTTTTTCAATGCGACAATTAGATTTTTTTTTTTTTTTAAATAACTAAAGTATGAAATTTAAGTGGCAACTGAAAAACGGATAAAGGGAAAAATAAATTAGAAATATCAGACCTATCGTTACAAATTCAGTACCAAATGAAAGAGGTGATTTTTCTGAATTCTGGGGTGTAAACAGTTTTTCGATACGACAATTAGATTTTATAAAATTAACTAAAGTATGAAACTTAGATGGAAACACTTCATTTCAATCTTTTCATAATTTGTAGTGAAAATCACGCGAATACAAAAGTCTTTATCTTAAAAATTTATTTTTACATTTTATTTTTCCATTCAAAGCGTTTTAGTGAAAAAATATTTATGGCGCATGCGCAGGCGTTTTTTACACACAATTTAAACACTAATCATAATTTTGAAAATTTCTATAGATATAATTTCAAGTTGGGTGAAGACCTAAGTTTCTGCCAAGCGCCGTTGAATTCCGCCCAGCCGTTCTCGAGTGATGCCCGGACAAACGTGTTTTAGTCTTTTACCCCCTAGGGGGGAACGGGGGGGGGGAATTTCTGAAAAGTTGATAGATATAATTTTAAGTTGGGTGAAGACCTAAATTCCTGCCAAGCGCCGTTGAATTCCGTCCAGCCGTTCTCAAGTGATGCCCGGACAAAAAAAGCGACATTCGGACACGACGACACACACGACGACACACACACACACACACACACACACACACAGGCAAAATTTTCTGAAGTCATTTTCGGCTTTCATGGGGTGTGAAACGTAAAGATATCGCAAAATTTTTCGATTCCGACAAATTTACAGACAAAACTCTGATTTTATTAATATAGATTTAGGTTCACTATTGAGGTAGAATCAAGTTTTCTATTGAAATTGACACGGATAGTACTACTGGTTTACGTAGACTGATTCATATAAAAGCATTCCAGTACATTATGGACTAAGACTTTTAAACATATAATGCATTGTTTACAGGGTCACAAAAAATATTCAGATATATGTATATCACCAATTAAATTTTGGCGTGCATGGAACTTTTTCAAAACGTATTTTCAATTGTTTTACATATGTATATATATATATATATATATATATATATATATATGTATCTTCTATATAAATAAAGAGAAGTGTCTGTCTGCGCTCTGGTGCTCACACTACTGATCGCAGAGCTTCCAAATTTGGCATATAGATACCTGGGACCCTGCAGGTGTGCACCTCATCGAGATTTTTCCGAATTTCGAATTTGAATTTATTAATGTTTTTCCGATTTTAAATATTGGCTTCTTTGTTTCATTTTTCATAGATTTATTATTTTGCTTCAATCGTCTGCGTATCTTAGCAACGGCTATTACGCAACTTATTTTTATTTAATGCATTCATTTGAAGGTGAATTTTTTTTTTTTAAATAAAATCGTTATGCAGTAGAAAAAATTAAGTATAATTAGTTTTAAATTTAAAAACGTATTTATAGCAGTTATGTTTAATTTTTTTTATAGTAGAACAACTTCTTATTTTTCATTTTTTAATTAATTCCTTAAAAAAAAAAACTTTTATTTATTATTATTTTTTATTTATTTACAGTATTTATCGGAAAAAATGGTAGTACATACGTAGTAAAAAGGATTAAATTGATTATATATATATATATATATATATATATATATATTAATCTACTTTTTACTTTATTTTATTACATTGGTCGGAATCAAATCGTAATATAGTGTAAATAGCAAATACATGGTTCAAAACTAAAATATTTAATAGATGCTGAGATACAGTCATCTTTAAAATCGTAGTTCTTAAATAGTAGCAGATCCCCCTGTCGTCGATAAATATCCAGATTGAAGTACCCGGGAAAGATCTTACTGCAGGCATGGGAAACCTAGACCTGATGCAGTGCGGGAGGGAAAAGAGCTGCCGTAGACAGCGGGTACCCGAAGCGAGGTTTGGAGCAATTTCAGTTTTTCTCTTTTTTTTTTTTTTAAGTTTTTGTCTATAATGTGGTGTAAAAAAATAAATATTAATTCAATTCTTTCGAAAATTCATTTAAATATAGTGACCAGCGAAGCGGGCGTAGCCTGCTGTCTATATAAATAAAGAGAAGTGTCTGTGTATCTGTGTGTGTGTCTGCGCTCTGGTGCTCACACTATTGATCGCAGAGCTTCCAAATTTGGCATATAGGTACCTGGGACCATGCATGTGTGCACCTCATCGAGATTTTTCCGAATTTCGAATTTGAATTTTTTAAATTAATTTTTTTTCGATTTTAAATATTGGCTTCAATGTTTCATTTTTCAGAAATTTATTTCGTTTCAAAAGTCTGCGTATCTTAGCAACGGCTATTAAACTATTTATTTATTTAAATTCATTTGAGGAAGAAATTATTTTTATTATATTTATTGAAATCAAATAGTTATACACATACAGTAGAAAAAATTAAACATTTTAGATTTTGGCATATAGGTACCTGGGACCCTGCAGGTGTTCACATTATCGAGATGTTTTCGAATTTCAAATTTAAATTTTTTAAATTAATGTTTTTCCGATTTTAAATATTTGATTCTTTGTTTCATTTTTCATAGATTTATTCTTTTGCTTCAATCGTCTGCGTATCTTAGCAACGGTTATTACGCAACTTATTTTTATTTCATACATTCATTTGAAGGCGATTTTTTTTTTTTCTTTTCTTAATTTGTTATATTTATTGAAAATAAAATCGTAATGCAGTAGAAAAAATTAAGTAAAATTTGTTTTAAATTTAAAAACGTATTATGTTATGTTTAATTTTTTTATAATAGAACAACTTCCTATTTTTCATTTTTTAATTATTTCCTTTAAAAGAAAAAACTTTTATTCATTATTATTATTTTTTTTTTTTTTACAGTATTTATCGGGAAAAATTATAGTATATACATAGTAAAAAGGATTAAAATTTATTTGTTTGTATATATATATATATATTCATTTATTAATCTACTTTTTATTTTATTTTCTTTAATTACATTGGTCGGAATCAAATCGTAATATAGTGTAAATAGCATGGGTTATAAAATACATGGTTCAAAACTAAAATATTTAATAGATGCTGAGATACAGTCATCTTTAAAATCGTAGTTCTTAAATAGTAGCAGATTCCCCCTGTCGTCGATAAATATCCAGATTGAAGTGCCCGGGAAAGATCTTTCTGCAGGCATGGGAAACCTAGATCTCATGCAGTGCGGGCAGGAAAAGAGCTGCCATAGACAGCGGGTACCCGAAGCAAGGTTTGGAGCAATTTCAGTTTCTCCCCCCCCCCCTTTTTTTAAAGTTTTTTTTTTCTATAATGTGGTGTAAAAAAATAAATATTAATACAATTCTTTCGAAAATTCTTTTAAATATAGTGACCAGCGAAGCGGGCGTAGCCTGCTAGTCTATAAATAAAGAGAAGTTTATGTGTGTGTGTGTGTGTGTCTGTCTGCGCTCTGGTGCTCACACTATTGATCTCAGAGCTTCCAAATTTGGCATATAGGTACCTGGGACCCTGCAGGTGTGCACCTCATCGAGATTTTTTCGAATTTCGAATTTAAACTTTTGAAATTCATGTTTTCTCGATTTTAAACATTGGCTTTTATTTTTCATTTTTCATGAATTTATTTTTTGATTGTAATCGTCTGCGTATCTTAGCAACGGCTATTACGCAATTCATGTTTTATTTAATACATTCATATAAAGGCGATTTTTTTTTTTTTTTTTTTTTTTTTTAAATTATCATTATATTTATTGAAAATCAAATGGTAATGCAATAGAAATAAATTGTTATGTTTATGTATAAATTTTATAGTATAGCAACTTTTTATTTTTCATTTTTTTAATTAATTCCTTTAAAAGAAAAATCTTTTTTTTTTTTTTTTTTTTTTTTTTTTATCTGTAATATTTATTGGGTGAAAAAATGGTAGTTTATAGTAGAAAGGATTAAACTGGTAATGAAGTAGAAAAATTTAAGTATATTAAATGTAAAATTTGAAAACGCATTTATAACAGTTATGTTTATGTATAATTTTTATAGTATAACAACTTTTTATTTTTCATTTCTTCAATTAATTCTTTGAAAGAAAAATTGTTTTATTTATTTGTTTATACTATTTATCTGAAAAATGATAGTGTATAGTAGAAAGGATTAATCTTATTAAAATTAAAGTTTAATTAAAATTTATTTGTTTATTTTTATTTAATTCTTTTTAAAACATAATCTACTTCTTCTTTTGTTTCTTATATTGGTCGTAATCATGTGGTAAAACAGCGTAGACAGCAATAGCTATAAAATACATGCTTCAAAAACTAAAATATTTAATAGATGTTGAAATGCAGTGATCTTTAAAATCGTAGTTCTTAAATAATAGCAGATCCACCTGTCGTCGATAAATATCCAGATTGAAGTGCCCGGGAAAGAACTTTTCTGTAGGCAATGAGAACTTGGACCCGATGCAGTGCGGGCGGAAAAGGAGATGTCGTAGGCAGCGGGTACCCGAAACGAGGATTACAGCATTTCAGTATATATATATATATATATATATATATATATATATATTAATAATGTGATATAAAAAATTAACAGCGATTTAATTCTTTTGAAAATTCATTTAAATTTAGTGACCAGCGAAGCGGGCGTAGCCTGCTAGTATATATATATTTTAAAAAGCATTCAACGATACATTCTGATTATTACTACAGCTATATCCCATAATGTTGGGTAATGTTTAATAAAGTATGCAAGATGCATGGTTTTCCTTTATTGTTTTATTTTAAACTTTATACTTTAAAACAATATTCATTTCAAAATTCTATAAAACACTTAAAAAAAAAAAAAAAAAAAAAAAAAGGCTGAATAAGAATTTTTAATTCATTTATTAGTATTCCTGTCGCATATATGTCTTTGTGAAAACTTTTAATCTTAGGAAATCAGTTTTGTCTGATATACTGCTAATTTTTTACTAATGATGTTCGTAAATGTCAAAGTTCGAAATTAAGGAAAAATTCTTATTGAATTTATTTAATAGCGATTAGGATTCAATTTCTGAATACAGATTTCATAATTAGCAAATATGTTTATAAATCAAATAAAAGCAGACGATACCGAATTTTCTAGAAGGTTAATGTTGTTTGTTTAAGTATCTTGAAATCACTAGTAGAATTTTCTTTGCGAACAACTGAAATAAAATAATGAAAAATTAATCGTTCTTGCACTGTGTAGAGCCTGATAATATTGTGATATGTGGAAAAAGAATGAGATTTAGAAAACATTTTATTTAACTTTTTTTCGTTTAAATGTTTCACCCAAATTTTTATGTTAATTCAGTTAACGGTAATGTAGTGTACGTTGACTGAAAATGAATATGGATACAAATATATATATATATATATATATATATATATATTTGGAGGGAAATGGGGGGATTCACTTTATTCAATCGACGATAAATGTTTGGATTTTTCCGATTTTTGCTTAGGGTTTTTACATAAGTAGCAAAATACATTTGGCTAATAAATTATGCAAAAAGGAATTCTGTTAACGCTTATGTATCGACAGTTAAAAATTATTTAGTAAAAACACTTATCAGATATTT
This sequence comes from Salticus scenicus, assembly GCA_963930645.1. NCBI lineage: Eukaryota > Metazoa > Arthropoda > Arachnida > Araneae > Salticidae > Salticus > Salticus scenicus. The sequence goes on along the minus strand of OZ005662.1, from coordinate 122,782,795 downwards.
AATATTTTTACATTCTGAATTCAGAATGTTGGGTCTAATGTATTACGTCAAGTTTTCTAAAAAATGGCATTGCATTGGATTGAATGTTATACGCAAAAAAGGACAAATTGTATTTAAAATTTTTTAAGAAACCAATATATATTTATTTATGCATGTACGTGCTATTCAGATACAAATAATTAAAGTATTGTTATTTATGTTTTAAAATTTTTTATTATTTGCGTTAAAAAAAAAAAAAGCATAGATTACACTGCTTTGCATGAAAATTGCTTCCAACACCACTTCGGCAAATTCTTATGTAAAATGACCTTCTGAATCCGAATATGACGTCCATTTTGCCCTATCACCCACCGTGACAGCTTACTATTTTTTATTTTTAGGGACAGCTTACTATTTTTTATCACTTTTTGGTAATTTTATAGCTATAAATTTGATTTTTAGTTGGGGGAAGGATTATTTTAACTGTTAAACATCTTCTGAGGGGCTACAGAGTTGGAAAATTCTAAAACATCAACATTTACGGCAAGGGGAAAATTTAGGGGGGGGGGGTATTTGCCACTGAAATTATGTATTCAGGCCTAGGAGTGAGTAGCTATTCTAGCTATTTGTCTCTTTTTTTCACATTTGTCTCTTTTAGTCTCTTTTTTGTTCAATTAGTCTCTTTTCTAGCTTTTTTTTCATGCTTTTTCCAATGGCATTTTTTTCTTTACCCATTTTTCCTGAAAGATTCACTTTCATATCAATGTGATAGATTTTAACTCTTAAAGAGGTATGTCACAAGTATTATATAAAATGTAAAATACAGAATGAAAATTAGATTCAAGAAAAAAGGTTGCACGTTGGGGGCACATCATACATATTTAATGTAAACTCAAAATTGCTATTCTTTTACTTGTGTCACTTTTCTTGTCGTGAGATATGTTTGTTCCTGCACCACATGCGAAGGGCAATGAAGTAATCACGAAATTTAAGTTCATTTTCTTCATCCAGGATGTTGGTAAATCAATTCAACGGCTTAAAAAGAAATGCTAAGCTTAAAACATATTTTATATTACTAAATTACTATAATACTTTTTTTTTTTTTTAATACAAATTTTGCTTTTTTACGGGGAGTTGTTACTTATTAAAGTAGCAAACCTTGACAAACATTTTTAGGTCACAATGAAATTTCATTTTACTGCAGGTTGGCATAGAAAATTTTGTTATTGGGCATATCATGTAGTACATGTAATGTAACTGTTATTTTGTCCTAAGTTTCCAATTTTATATTGCTGGCTGGTAAGATTTTTGGTGAATTCCCCACCTCGTTATATATGTACCAGTATCTTATGTGTTATTAAAAATTATTTTACATATAAGTAACATAAATGTTATTCTTATTTTAGTTTTCAGGAATTACAATTTAGCAACATCATTTTGTTACAAAGATGATTTTTCTTACGCATGATGCAAGCTGACATTCAGTTTTGTACACAATACATTGTACACTTTTTTTTCCACCATGTAAAATGTTAAAAAAAAAAAAAAAAAAAAAAAAAACAGTATATTAGTGGCAAACTTACAATTATCGAAGCCAGGGACGAAATTCTCACTCGTGGCCCCATTTGCCCTGCCTTATTTAGTGGATTTGCAGAAATATAAATGAGTTTTCTTTTGGTTTTGGAGTTGTCGCTCTATGGTCACATTTTGCACTCTAAAGCTCCTTAGACAGGAACCTACAACTTAAAATGGAATTGCAGGGAAGAAAATAATGGCACGACATCGTTACCAGCTATATAAGGTAATCAATAAAGTTCTTTCTGTTTTTATTGGTCAGAGAGAAAATGATTTACAGAAAGTATAGCCTATTGTTAGTCCTCGAAGTAATCGTCTTCGGCATCCAGCACCTTTTACCAACGTGTCTCAAGCTGTGCAATCCCCTTGCGGTAAAACTCAGGGGATTTGGCCTCAAAGAAGTCCGTGAGTGCTTGGTGGAAGTCTGCTTCATTCGCGAAGGATTTTCCCGAAGATAATTGTCCAGAGAGTGGAAGAGGTGGTAATCGGATGGCACAAGGTCGGTGAGTAAGGAGGATGGCACAAAGTCTCCCAACCAAGTCTCTGTATGGTATTGGTATCCCTGACCACCCGCGCTACATGTGGTCTGGCGTTGTCATGAAGGAAGAATACACCTTTGGGATTCACTAGTGCTGGCTGCTTCTGTTGCGATGTCTATTGCACACGTTGCAATTGCTGCGAGTACAGGTCCGCAGTGTTCATTTGGCCTGTTGGTAGCAGTTCATAGTGAACCACTTGGCAACTTGTCCACCAAACACAAAGCAAAATCTTGCGTGGGTACATAGGTGGTCTTGTGCTGTGAGGGACAGTATCCTGAGGTGACAATCAATGTTTAGAAGGTTTGGGAGTGTTATACAGAACCCATTTTTCGTCACTGTTAAGCACTTGAATGAATATGGAGGCGGTACGGTGGCGAGAAAGCAACGAAATGCAGGCTGCCATTTGTTGTCTCTTGTGGACTTCCAACAGTGTGTGTGGAACCCACTTACTCAGCTTGTATGTCTTACCTAAGTGGTGCAAATGAAGTCTAACTGTTTCGTCAGAAACGTTAAACTGTTTCGCAAGTTCACCACATGTAAGACTACTGTCCTCTTCAATGGCTGCCTGCAGGGCTTCGTCATTCAAGGCCTGTGGTCGTCCACTGTGAGGTTCATCAGAGAGTGACAAATCTCCCGACCTGAATTTTTGAAACCAATGCCTCGCAATACGTTCCATTCACTGGACTATCCCCAAATGCTTGACATATTTGCCGACTTGATGCAGCTGCTGATAAGCCTACTTTGAAGTCGTAAATAAAACAGCATCGAATGAGATCATTGGATACTTCCTTTTCTCTTCACTACTGTAAGAGTTACGAATGATGAAAGTGTGCGGTGAACCTGTTTTTGTAACGATGGATATTCTTACTCTCGACCAACTGGTTTTTCAACTACGTGATACACTCATTGCATACATAATCTCACTTCATCCAATGGGAAAGCAAAAACGGCAAGAACTTTATTGGTTACCTTATATGTAGACTTAAAGATTAAGTTTCTTCGGAGACCCCCCCCCCCCTCATGATCAGTGGCCCAGGGTGGCCACTTTCTCCACCTTCCCCTTGGTATGCTACTGCAGTATATACATTAATTTTACATCTTTGTTCATAATATTCATTTATAAGGAAAATACTAGTCTCTTTTCACTCTCTTTTTTAAATATTTTAGTCTCTTTCAGTCTCTTTTTTAAACATTTTAGTCTCTTTTCTCTCTTTTTCAAGAGTGTTTTACCACTCTTAGGCCTGTGTATTACATTTCTTATATTTTTTAATCTATTATTAATGTTATTTATTGAACATTATATTATTTTGTTTTTAAGTGTTAAATTAATTCTTTGTCATTCTCCATATCAAATACATGGCCATAAAATTAGCGAACAGAGATAAAAAATTGGGGGAGGGGTGGTGTCCCATGAAAACGGTTGGGTGACAGGGCAAAATTGTAGTCATATTCGGATTCAGGAGGTCATTTTACATAAGAATCAGCAAGAATGGTATCAGGGCTCAAAAAAAAAAAAAATTTTTTTTTGCGGCGCAGTGTTATTAAAAGATACATCATAATCATGTGCTACAGCTACAAAGCATAGCAAACATTACTTTTTTACAGACTAATACCAAGCACTATAGTTTTATTGCTTTGTTACAGATCCCCATTTACCTTAGGGAGAACACTTTCACTTGACATATATGTGGCATACTTAATATGTTCTTTACAACCTTTAAAGTTCCATTAAAAATCTGTCAAGTAATTCTTTAGATATTCGACAAGATGTCAAAATTTGAAAATGTTTAATTACTTTTGTCCATATAATGGTACGTGCACAATGTATTTATTCGTTTTTATAAGTACTATTTTTTTATGTTTCATTTTTACTTTCTTCTATATGTAATATAGAGAAAGTAGGATTCATGAACATTTTCGAACTCCGGTTTTCGACGGATTTACACGTTTTGGGATGTCCTGCACACGATTTGATAGTTTTTAGAAAGTGTCTGTCTGTCTGTGTGCATCACGAATTTTGTGTTTGCTGTATCTCACGAACCAATGAACGAAATTTAATCAAACTTGGTATTTAGTTGGACCCTGACATAAACTGGTGCCGATTAGATTTGTGGATCAATCGCTCAACAGGTGGCGCTGTGATCGCATTTTTTCTAAATTTTTAACATGGCAGTATAGGACAAAATTTTGTATAAATGTACGTAATGAGAGTTATTTTTAACTTGTGATTGTAAAATTAATATGAATTATTGATAATAGTAGTAGTTAACTAAGAAAAAAATTTTGTGCACGTGGGGGCATCGCTTCCCCCCTGGGGGGGGGGAGTACTCCCCAGGGGGAGTAAATTTTCAAGATGGGTATCTTTCGAAAGGTCTCTTCAATACCTTTAAAACGAATGGTTGAACTATAGATTTGTGATAATTTAAAACAAAGTTATCGATTTTTTTTTTTTTTTTTTTTAAATATTGAGAATAAAATGGACTTTTTTGGATATTTAGTGCTATACTATTTCTTTAATACGGAAATCGCCTGAATTATTATGGAAGATAATTTTTTTTAAATAATAATTTTAATAAATTATTTTTACTGAGTGAATTTGTATTGGAAAATATAGAAGAAAGCCATGTGTTGGCCACAAGTTTAATTTATATATATATATATATATAGGTATTTATACTTTTTATATTTTGTAATCATTTGTAGATGGCACCACTTTTTTTTTTTTTTTCTCTTAAAGTATTAATTCACAAGTTCACAAATCTTTCGTTTCACTATCGATTACGTACATATTTGTAAGAACATTTAACATCTTATAAAAATTAAATAAGATATTAATATCTTCATTTTAACATTGAGTAGGGCAATGATGCTCAGTGGGCAATCCCGCTTACTCAAATATCTCTAAAGAGAATAGAATTAAAAACGTGCGATTGATATACCCGCCATCAAGCGAACGTCATTGTAAGTTCCCACTATGGATATAATCATTGTCAGAAGGAAAGTGTTTTTAAGTCCTCCCGATATTAGTCTACAGTTGTTTTATTATAAGAATAGCAGGCTACGCCGGCTTCGCTGGTCACTAAATTTAAATAAATTTTCAAAAGAATTAAATCACTATTTTTTATATACCATTTTGGGCTTTGTAACATAGTTAAAAATTCCTTTTAAGGTCAAAAAGTCAAAATAATATATTACAAATTAAATTAAATTATTCTTCCGTTTTGCAAGAATGCTCTAAGGACTTATGTGAATGAATCTCAAGAATGAATCAACAACTGTTTACAAATTTAATGGATTATGTATGGGGAATAAGTACTCTGTAATGAATGATATCGCGTTGTGAAACTTTGCAACGTAATATCTTTAAATCTAATAACTTTATGTATATAGTGTCCGCACAAAAAATGGACAGTTTTTTGAGCTCTTCTAAAAATTATAACATCTATGCAGTATCTTTTAAAAAAAATTCATCAGATTTTACTTAAAAAAAAAAAAAAAAAAAAAAAAAGGCCGACTTTCATCACCAAAGTAGTTAAATCTAGACAGACCAATCAAAAGTAGGAGTGGTTCGCTCGGATGTATTCCACCAACAAATTTTTTGCTTTATTTATATATATTTTACATCCAAATATAATGCATTAAAATCCAACATGGCGATGAAGGCTAATGGCGATATCAAGAAGATTCCGAAGAAGACTTGAGCTATAATATAAGAATCGCAATAAAAACTCCAGGAACGATAAACTGTAGGCCGTGATGAAGAAAAGCTATTAATTTTGCAGCAAACATCTTTATTAGGCAGCATGGAAATCAAACAAGTTCTTTTAATAAAAAGTATTTTAAAAAGTCTATTATTAAGTCTAACAGACATACAGAGGGTTAGATGAGAGAGAGAGAGGGCTTCGCGATTACGTGTTTTTACACCAAGATTTTAGAGCGAATTCTTGAAGTTGATTCTATTGCAACTCAGATCAGACTGTTGAATTACGCCAAGAATTTTGAAAAAGTGCCAAATTTATAGCCAAAGATATTCCTTTGTTTGTAGAATAATTTAATGTAAATATTTTGAACTTAGTACGACCGTTAAAGAACTAACGCCAATCCTCAATGCCAAACTTTATCGCCAGAAGGCCGTTATTTAAGGGAGACACTCAGACTAGGATTTATTGCACATCCCGTGATAAAAAAAAAAAAATTACTCTTTAATGATATTAGAACGGAAATGTATTGCTTAATTTAGCTTCGAATAAATAAACATACGCAATTTAAAAGAATGAAAATGTAATTATGTATCCAACGGCTTATGACTGGAAATAATGTTATTTTTATATTTTATTTATTAAATGATTTAGAAGAGCTTATAAATGTCATTTAAAAGGAATATGTTTTTTTTCTCAGACGATTTATTAATAGCATAAGGGATAAAGTATTATTAGAATTAAGATATTTATTATAGACAAAAGCGAATAAATAAAAGTAATTTAGAATTTCGTTATCTATTTTTATTAGCCATTTAATTTATTGAAAATATAATAATTACCCATTGTCTTTATATTAAGTTATAATTAAAACTCAGATATGTGAAGGAACGACTTCACATATTTCTCCCCAGCGACGAGGAAAAAAAAAATGAACCGTCAAAATGGACGAAAATTATAAAAATATAGAACGCTCTCTCTCACCTTCACAACAGCATAATACAATTCCAAAAAAAATCTGCATCCAATTGTGAGAAATGTAAAGTAACCTTTTGTTAAACAATAAAAAAAAATTGTGGCATATAACAATAAATTTGAAAAATCAATAATAATAATGACAGTTATGGAATCATGAGACATATTCACTCATTGTCATGCCAAATTGACATATCTGAAACAAATTACATAATCAATAATTTATATAAATGTGACATATAAAATGTGTAAAATATTAAAAACAATCATTTATTACAGTGTATGTATGTTTGATAATAAGGAAAAGGAAATCATTAACCAGAAATATGAAAAACAATTACATTTGTATTTTGTTAATTTTCAAAAAAATTTAATATTGCATTAATATGAAAAAAAAAAATGAAACTTTTTTTGATTAAAAATGACCATTATCGTACACGTGAAAAATTAAATTCTAACAAAGTGAGCCAGAGAGTGTGTAATAGAACAATAGCTATGACAGATATGATGGTTTTGTGATGCCTAACTGAACATAGCGTACTGAACAATATGTGAAAAAGCAGAAGAGGCTTCATGTTGTGCAAAAATGACAACCAGCATTCTGCAAAGTGACATAATGAAATGTCCCTTGTATGTGTAAAAATGTGTAGAAAAAAAAAAATCTAGCCCTATGTCAGAATAAAAGCGCACATGTAAGAGTTCAAGAAAATTATTTTATTTTATTTTATTTTAACTCTTATTTATTTTATGCCTCCTAATTTATTTTGTTTTGCATAAAATTATGAACCAACTTTATTTCAATAGCTTGTGTTGGTCAAAAAAAATTAAAATTTACTCGTATGAAATAATTTCCTTTTCCTGAACAAAATTTTTAATAGATGAATTAGCATTTGAATTTCTCACAAAAATATGATCTAAATAATAATATAATTTTAATGCATAAACTCTGAGTAGACCTGAAAAAGGTGATAAGAATATAACTCATAAAAATTGTCAAAAACAGCAAAAAATATCTAAATACATTATTGTTTTATAATTACAATTGAACTATTATTTTATCGAGCCCAATTAATATTCAATATCTTTTTTTAAAAAAATACTGTATGTTATACAGGTAATTCCATAATACTGCTCAGCAAGAAATAGTCTTTAAAAAAAAAAAAAGAAGAGTGAACCAGCCGCATACTTCTGCACAGACTACTTCTTACAACGCACAGATGATTTCACGGCCATATAAAATACATCTGTGGTGCAAACCTTTCAAAAAGGAATTATTTTAATTAAGAAATTTTAAATAATTAAATATTTAATTTAAGCTGAAAGAAAACTTTCTGCAAGGGTTTTACTCTTTAGACAAGAAAAAAAAATTTTGATAAAAACAAAATTTTAAAACGTACAGACTATGTACGGAATTTTCACTTTTTATGTATTTCTTTGAAAAACAAATAGGCTCAAAAAAACATGACAGAGTTTATTGCAAGTTGACAAAAATTTATTTACTTTTGTGTATGTGTGTATTATTATTGTAATTAGTCTTTTGTAAAAAAATCGCGTGAAAATTTAATAAAAGAAAATGTAATTATCTCCACATGTGAACCAATTAAATAGCAACTAAATAGGTCAGATAAAATTTTGTGAGAGTGTGTATGTGTGTCAAACATTGGGTTGTGAGGCCAAGTTTGAGAATAATGAAGAAAAGCATGGAAAACATGCATGTGAAAGACCATGGAATACTATTGGATAAATTTGCATTATGACTGACAAACTGAGAAACCAGCCAATAATACAATAAATTTCTGACCCAAAAGAAAACATATACAGGAACACATGTAGAAACATAGGGAAAAAAAAATATATTTTTTTTGGTGTGTGTGTGTGTGAGAATTATTAATTATAAAGTGTTTGTAAAAGTTAAAATAAACTGATCATGTCATACAAATGAGATAAAAAAAATAGTGTGAATTTGTTAAAAATGAATCATATGAAAGAGGTGATGTGTTCACGCAAAGAATCCTTGAAACTTTGACAACCAATGAAAATATAATTAGGAAAAATATACAATCCAAATATTTCCAAAAGTCACATACATCCTCATGTTATTTATTTAAAATTTAGTAAGTAATTTTATATCAATATCTTTTTATTTATTATTATTTTCACTATTTTAATTATTTATTTTTGTCACCCGAAATATTTATAGAACATGTGTTAATGAATTATAAGTGTACTTGAAAGCCAATAAAACATAACCTTCAAAAATTGTTGTGAAAGTGTGAAATCCCCTACACAATTACAAGTGTTGAAACCAATATAATGGTCAAAATCCGTAGATTATAGAAGTCATTAATATATTGACAACCAGAGCAACACAATTGTGCTTAGAGGGTAAATGTGTATATGTGAAAATTAAAAATATAACTAAATGGGTGATATGTCAAAATATTTAAGCAATATTGTAAAAAATGAATATCAAGTGAAGTAATTTATATTATTAAAAAATTAGTATATGTCTGTAAGTGTTCCAACAAATATTAAATTAAAAATTTTTTTTTTTTTTAAATGCCACAAAATAAATTTCCATAGCCGCAGATGAAAGCGCAAAAATTGCAAATTTAACGTGCACAGAAAATTATAAACACAAAGTAAAAGTAAAAAGTCATGACTAAAATAACAGTATTATATACTGAACTGAGCATATATGAACTGAGATGAGCTGCGATGAGCTGAGATGAGGCCTCAAAGATTAAAAATGCGCATAAAATAGATATATAAGAAATAGCTTCAAAGGCTATAAATTGCTCAGTAAAATAATAATAAAAAGACTCGAGTACAAGAAGTGTAATCTCACTTCAAAAAGGTGAATAAAAAGAATTTCACCAAATCAGCTGATAAAAAGAATAGTAAAATAATTCTGTTCACACATGTGCAAAAGATGTTTTTATCTTTTTTTAAAAGAAAAAAAATAACTGCAATTATTCAGCAGTGGGCCCAATTCGATGTTAAAGTAAGCTTACCATATATGTATTGTCATAATTATTAGCTAGCAATAGAAGAGAAATATTCCTATATGTATAGGATATATATATTGAACATAAACACCAATAAACAAACATGAAATATCGAATAAATGCGATAAAATATATCATATGTACAGTAAAAAAAATAAAAAAAAAACTTCTCTTCAATCAGCGTATTTGAACTGAATGATGAAAAAAAATCACTATTATTATTATTAAAACACAAATAAAACTCAGAACGGCGAGATGTTTATTTATGTTACAAAAAAAAATCAAGCAGACTTCCTTTTTCTCTTTATTTATTTATTTTTTTTTTATCATATCACGATTGCTCTTAATTTTTTTTTGTACGAAAGATGAACGAAATAAAACTATTATGCATATAAAATAAATTTCTTATGAAAGGTAATTAAGAGTTAAAATTTCAGAACATGATGAGAGGTTTCATCTTACAAAGTTGAATGAATGTGAAAAGAAATGTGTGAAATGAAAAATTACATTAGATGTCAATTTTCACGACCAGCATAATAACACCTGGATTTATGCGATAACATCTAACCTACAAAAATATTTAATGTGTTATAAAATTTCTCAAGGTTTGTGAAATTAGAAAAAAATATAATTAAAACATGTGTTAAAATGTAACATTTTAGTTAAAATGGGCAAAGCAAATACTGTGTTATGTTATTATAAAAATTAAAACTTTTATGTTTATGTGTTTACTTATCCAAGACATACAACCAATTCTCTTTCTGTATAAGTGATTGTACATGATTATTTAATAATGCCTGGTAAGTATAATAAATAAAACATTGAACCTTATGTTCAAGACTATCAAATTTGTTAGGTTTACATGAAAGTCAATGTACATAATATCCGAAAAAAATAGAAAAGAAATATGTAAATTTGGAAAATTGTGTGTTAAATTTATTTAGGACATTTGCATGCAACAAGATACGGCCAGTATAGATTCATAAAATATATTATGTACTGGATTTACGTATTGTCCTGAATATATATAGTGTTAAAAATGAAAATTGTTGGAGATACAATCAATTAATAAATATTTATCCTCAATATTTTATTTTATTTATATATTCTGTCATTGTGTAAGTGAGCATGTACCTATGCGTTGTGAGAAAGATGTTTTTATATAAACAATATTAGTAAACAATGAAAAAAAATGTACCCTAAATAAAAATAATACCATTCGATTTCTGTAAAATATGTTAAATTTTGTGTAAAATTTAAATAGTAAAAATGTAAGTTAATTATAGGAATACTCAAATTAAATGAAGTTTAATGTAAAATCATGCAAACTAAGACAATCAATGCAGATCCCCCCACCAAGAAAAATTTGGCCAGTAATTCAAGATAAGGAAAAAAGCATTGAATGCCAACAACACAAGTGCAATTAGCAGCGCTACTAATGCACACTGTGGCACAAAATTACATAAACTTAAATCCTAACATATTAATTGTGCCTCTTTTAATTCAAGGACTTAAATTAAATGTATAATCCTAAATTATTTTATTATTATTTTAATTATTTTTAAATGAAAGGATAAATAATGACACTTAGGGAAGAAGTGTATTGTGTTGACATTTAGCTTTTGAGACACAGTGATGCATGATATTATATTGCCCTAATCTTTAAGAAATCAATTGTAAAAAACTTGATTTAATATAACCATGATAAGAATAATAAACCTATTATCTTTAACATTAAAAAAATGACTATCACTGTAATGAAAACATAAGTTTATGGAACAAAAGTATGAGAATAGCTGAAATTATCACTCTAGTTATTTTATTTATTTATCAATTTGTTATGCAATGGCAGTTCCAAGCAGGTTAAAATAATTGAACAAAAAAAAATATATGTGTGTAAAAAGATGAGAAATAAGTGTCTAGATATCGACTGATATCAAAAACGAATTTTCGCCGACACATCTCGAAAAGGTATCTAAAAAAAAGGTATGTGTATTTTCAACCTGCCTGAAAAACACCAACATAAGAAATAACTTCAAGTTTAGTTCTTAAATAAATTCAATTAACAAACAGTGATAATTATTTTGCAATAAAATATATATATAAAACATACAATTAATAATCAATAACGAATTTTATTAAGCATTTGATTAAAAGATAAGAAATTTACCTCATGGAACATTCAACACCTCAAACATAATAAATATTGCGATGTTAATGAATTAAAAAAATAAAGATTCGCTAAAATTTTGTAAACATTACATCATTTTATGTAATTACTTAATTCCCTTTTTTTTATTTATTTATTACTATTATTATTATTTTTTTTTTCTTTAACACATGTATATTCACTGTGATAAACAAACAAATTCAATATTAAATTTAAGTTGTGAAAATAATATGTGCTTCATGTCACAAATCTCGAAATAAATTTGCACTAAATGTGAATATCCTAGTCTTCTTCTAGAATATTAACTGATCCATTTCATAATTATTATTACCAAAATTATCAATGAAAAACCATTTTTACACATGATATACAAAATTAATTTATTCCAAACCCATTGTATATCAGTATTAGCACAAAAAGAAAAATATGAATATGAAAATAAAAACAATATACCGAAAGGTAATGCAACTCTGTATATATATTACAAATACAAATTAAAAATTCCCTTTCTTTCTTCCCTTATTTATTTATTTATTTTTTTATCATTATCTTTAAGATTGAAAAAAATTAGCATATATATAAACAGAAAAATATGTACAAAAATCTGAAAATATCTAAGCATCCTTGTCGTTTGTATTATCCAAAAATTTTAAATAATAATGTGCCAAGAGGAATTATGTATTAACAAGGATACCTAGAGTAAAAATATGGAAAACACTTACCCTAGTTTGATGGACATACCTGTCAGTCTATAAAAGATAGGTGTGAAAAAAATATATATATCTGTTTCATTATCTTTCATTATCAATAAATAATTATTTTCCATTATTATTTCTTTTAATGAACGTTCGTGGAAAATTAAAAACTTCCTAAGTTTGTAGACTTCCAGTCCTTCATTTTAGCTTCATGTCCAGTATGAATAAACAAAAATTTGAGTTTATGAAGGTACCGAAATAAAACGTATACTTAAGTCTCAAAATCCTGTCCATAAACAGATGCGGCATTTTCCCTGTATAAATGCAGGAATGTCTCAGCATGAATGTAAACACAACCTGCCAAAAAAAAAAAAAAACTTGAAAAAATTCGAATAAAAAAATGAAGACATTACCTAAATGCGGTTTAAAAACACACAGTGAGCCTCCATAGCCCACAGTAGAAGAAGAAGACGCGGAGTGTATTACATATAAAAGCAGTTCCGTAAACACAAATCCTTTAATAACTTGAAAAATGTCGAAAAGACGAACAATAAAAAATGAAGTCATTCCGTCACTCCACATGAACACGAGTTTGCAACATTGTGGGTGCGAGCCTTCATAGCATATAATATGAGAGGACGAAGGAGAAACACCGGCCCGGCTTATAGAAAACGAGGTCCAGCGGCTTTGACTTGGTGGACTTGGGATAAAATGCCGAGCGCCGGTAGTCAATGAAAAATTGCAGCGAAGAAACTTCCAATAGTTCGGGGAAACCATTGCGTCAAAATAAAACACGATGGGAAGATCATTCATTGAATACTTGCATATCCCGCTGTCGTTGAGGAAATATTTCACACATCAAATAGTACATGCATAAGATAGAACTTTAAGCAGACTGTTAAATATCCACTATAAGGTGAACTACACATCTGTCTCCAAGGAGCCGATTTATTTTTTTGAAGAAAGTCAGTCCGTATAACTTTGAAACAATAGAAATAAAATAGTTTCTTTAGCTAGTAAATTTATCTAAACAAGTGCCCCTCTCTCTCTTTTTATCTCGTAACCACTCTGAAGAGGTCTGGCACCAAAGTTTATCAAGAAGATTCCGAAGAAGACTTGAGCTATAATATAAGAATCGCAATAAAAACTCCAGGAACGATAAACTGTAGGCCGTGATGAAGAAAAGCTATTAATTTTGCAGCAAACATCTTTATTAGGCAGCATGGAAATCAAACAAGTTCTTTTAATAAAAAGTATTTTAAAAAGTCTATTATTAAGTCTAACAGACATACAGAGGGTTAGATGAGAGAGAGAGAGGGCTTCGCGATTACGTGTTTTTACACCAAGATTTTAGAGCGAATTCTTGAAGTTGATTCTATTGCAACTCAGATCAGACTGTTGAATTACGCCAAGAATTTTGAAAAAGTGCCAAATTTATAGCCAAAGATATTCCTTTGTTTGTAGAATAATTTAATGTAAATATTTTGAACTTAGTACGACCGTTAAAGAACTAACGCCAATCCTCAATGCCAAACTTTATCGCCAGAAGGCCGTTATTTAAGGGAGACACTCAGACTAGGATTTATTGCACATCCCGTGATAAAAAAAAAAAAATTACTCTTTAATGATATTAGAACGGAAATGTATTGCTTAATTTAGCTTCGAATAAATAAACATACGCAATTTAAAAGAATGAAAATGTAATTATGTATCCAACGGCTTATGACTGGAAATAATGTTATTTTTATATTTTATTTATTAAATGATTTAGAAGAGCTTATAAATGTCATTTAAAAGGAATATGTTTTTTTTCTCAGACGATTTATTAATAGCATAAGGGATAAAGTATTATTAGAATTAAGATATTTATTATAGACAAAAGCGAATAAATAAAAGTAATTTAGAATTTCGTTATCTATTTTTATTAGCCATTTAATTTATTGAAAATATAATAATTACCCATTGTCTTTATATTAAGTTATAATTAAAACTCAGATATGTGAAGGAACGACTTCAAAAAAAAAAAAAAAAAAAAAAAAAAAAAATTACTCTTTAATGATATTAGAACGGAAATGTATTGCTTAATTTAGCTTCGAATAAATAAACATACGCAATTTAAAAGAATGAAAATGTAATTATGTATCCAACGGCTTATGACTGGAAATAATGTTATTTTTATATTTTATTTATTAAATGATTTAGAAGAGCTTATAAATGTCATTTAAAAGGAATATGTTTTTTTTCTCAGACGATTTATTAATAGCATAAGGGATAAAGTATTATTAGAATTAAGATATTTATTATAGACAAAAGCGAATAAATAAAAGTAATTTAGAATTTCGTTATCTATTTTTATTAGCCATTTAATTTATTGAAAATATAATAATTACCCATTGTCTTTATATTAAGTTATAATTAAAACTCAGATATGTGAAGGAACGACTTCACAGGCGATTACGTCAGTGGAATTAAACGTTTAATTTACAACTAAACGTAAGGTATCAAAAAGGATGTTAGCATATGGCACCAGCTCAGAGGAAGATATCAACTTAAGTCACTTCCAGTGGCGGATCCAAGGGGGGGGGGGTGCTAGGCGGCTGAAGCCCCCCAAAACCATTGATATTCACAAAATTTAAATTAAAGATAAGTACCTTAAGTTCATATTTGGAATGATTGAATAACATTTTCAGTAAAGTCATTTAAAGTAATTATCTGTCATTGTTCCCCTTGGGGGTTGGGAGGTAAGCCAAAAACAGTTTTCCATGCGTTTCCAAAAACAGTTTTCCAAAATCTTAGGATAGCAATCTTGAATGTGTGAGTTGCTTATGCGCAACATTAGTTAACATTAAGTAATTAACGGATGTATAAATTAATTAAAATAAGAGAAGTTGTAAAAATAATAATAATAATAATAATAATGATAAATAAAATGAATGAATAAATAAATAAATAAACAAAAATAAAAATAAAAATAATAAGGTGTTTGAGTATTTTTTTTTTCACATAATTTGTTGTTTAATTTTGCACTATTGCACTTCAGATAATTTGAACCCATAGATCATAACGATAAAGACTTTTTCGTTGGGTCGCTATAAAAATCTATCAGTGTTAGATTCACCAAAATCTATAAAGCTCGTACGACGGTGGCCCGTAACATGCATATAAATTTTCAGCTCAACTGGATTAGACAATAAGATTCTATCGCATTTTAAATTATTTGAGCCTATAAGGTAAAAATGATGAAGAATTTTTCGTTGTGTCCCTGTAAAAAGACTAGAAGTGCTAGATTCTCCAAAATTCATACAGTCCCTGTGACGGTACCTATAGTATGTATATAAATTTTTAATTCGTTCGAATAAGGCATTTAGACCTTATCACACTTAAAATGATTTGAGCCCATGGGCAATAATGATAAAATATTATTCTTTTGTCCCTGTAAAAAAAAAAAAAAAAAAAAAAACTATGCTAGATTCTTCAGACTTTATACAAATAGTGTGACGGTGGCCTATAACATGTATATAAATTTTCAGCCCAATCGAATAAGGCTATCGATTAGACCCGATCGAATAGGCGCTATCGCACTTTAAATAATTTGAGTCCATAGGTCATAATGATAAAGAATTTTTCTTTGTGTACATGTAAAAATAAAAAATTAAGTAAAAAAACATTTTTTTAACATTAGAAGCTTTTCGTTGTGAAGACCTAAAAAGAATAAAATAAAAATTTATTGTGGCAAAGACATTTTATAAAGAAATGAAAGTTTTAACACTAAGAAAATTTTAGAGAAAAATATAGATATTTCACAAGAGATGAAAATTTTTAAATATTCAAAATATTTTGAAACGCATTCGAGACCAATATTCTTAGTTGTTAGTTTTTTGTATATGTATTCGTTAAGCCATAAATTTCAAAGGTCTCGAAAGCTTTTTAAGATATTTTAAATATTTAAAGTTTTCATCTCTTGTAAAAGTGAAATATTTATATTTCTCTCTAAAATTTTCTTAGTGTTAAAACTTTCATTTCTTTATAAAATGTCTTTGCCACAATACATTTTTATTTTATGCTTTTTAGGGCTTCACAATGAAAAGCTTCTAATGTTAAGAAACGTTTTTTTGCTTAAATTTTTATTTTGTTCTTTTTAGTTATAAAAAAAAAAATCTTCTTAACAAACTAATAAAAATGTTTAAGATAGTATCTAGCCAACTAAAGATTTTTTTTTATTAATTGACATCTATTTTTTTTAATTAAAAAAAAAAAAAAAAAAAAAAAAAAGCACATCGACTTTTGAGTATTGAACTCACGACCATCGCGTTATCAGCATGACGCTATAACCAAAAGTCAAAGAACAGGCACGAAAAATCATAACATGTCAGAAAAATCTAACAAATACAAAAAAAGAAAAAAAAAAATATTTTTGAATGCTTTCTAAAATATTTAAAAATTTTCATCTCTTGCAAAACTGAAATGTCTATACCTTTCGTTAAAATTTTCTTATTGTTGAAACTTTTAATTTTTTTAGCATGTCTTGGCAAGAATAAAATTTTATTTTATGCTTTTTAGGGCTCCACAATAAAAAAAAAACATTTTTTTTTCTTTTTACTTAAATTTTTCTTTTTTTCTTTTTAGTTACTAAAAAAGGCTTCCTAAAAAAACTAATTAACATTTCTTAGGATATTGTGTAGACCATGAAAGGTTTTCTTTTAACAAATGCCACATTTTCTATTAATTATCTGCAAAAAAGTAACATGTCAGAACCAAACCCACCACCATCTCGTTATCAACATGACGTTCAAACCAACTGAGCCAACTACTGACGTAAGAATTTGCTTACATTTACTTTAAAGTGGAGGCGCCTTGTATTATAGCGTGACACGAAGACACGATGACAAACTCAATTTCAATAAAATTTTAAGTAAAAAGCTTCTAAATATCAAAAATGAACTCAGGGGATCTTAAAACACATAGATACACTAAAATCTCAAAGTTGAATTTTTGTGAGGATTACAATAATTTTTTTGCATAAGTACAGTCGGTAACAAAAGTATCCGAACACTAGCAAAAATTCCTATGTAAAAAAGTAGAGTTAATACTGTTTTGTTAGATAAATTCTTGCCGACTGACTAAGAACATGATTCGACAAGGATTTATTTAACAAAACTGTATTAACTCTACCTTTGTAACACGCTCTTATTAGCTTCACCTGTATGTATGTTTGTATGTATGATTGTAACCGCTCTGGGAACAAACAAAAAATCTATATTGTAAACAAAAAATCTATATTGTAAAAAAAGACTTTCCCTACGTCAACGCTGTGCCTGTGTGGCAAAGCTCCGGGCTACGAACCTAAAGGTCTAACGTTCGAGCCCAATTTTGGGGAAATTTTTTGAAAATGGTTTTTGTTTAATTCTAAATTATTTTATAATCACCCTGTAATATGGTGTGCCACTCACACAATTTTTTCTTACCCTACATTTTAATACTATAAAGATAGATATTTTGTGCTTTTTAGTTAACATTTCAATAAAAGCGTGTTCTTTAATTTTTTAAAAGTATAATTCTATTTATACAGGAATTTTTGCTAGTGTTCGGATACTTTTGTTACCGACTGTATGTTGGGAAAGTAAAAAGTGAGAAATTGAATATTACAGTAAACTATTATAAATTTAATTTTTATATTAAGAAATATGCATCAAGGTGAGTAAAATAATTCAAATTTCGTGTTATAAAATCAGTTCCAACTTTTATGAAATTTAGTTTTCGTTCTCTTAGTTCTTTTTATATATTTACAGGTAAAAAAAAAAAAAAAAAAACACCTGGAAAGAAATCGTATGGTATAATGATATATCTTCTTCCAAACCTTGACATAAATTCATTTCTATGGTATTTGAAAATGGTGTTCTTGGAAGTTCTTAATGATGAAATTCTTTAAAGTTACTTATGTTATGAAATGTGAAGCATAATTAAGAACATTCATTGGGTAGTTTGCAGGAAGCTCGCGTGCATGTTGGAGATCGAGGAGGTATACTGATAAAACATAAAACAACCCTTCAGTATTATGTTTCCCAATCGCATTTTTGTAACCACAGGTTTTCCCATGGTATCATCGGGGTTTCAGCAAATGAATATTTGCTTTCTTTATGTTCTGAAGTCATAAGAAGAAACTTATTAGAAGGGAATTCTTAATGAAAGTAAATTATTTACGATTATGTAAAAACCTAATAAAAGTAACAAATATGTGATATTTAAATAAATTATGATCATTTTTTGTAATATTTTTATTTTATATGCATTTTTACTTCCATTACCCGACTACCGTAGTTAATAGTTAGTGTTGCATTGGGCTGAAAATTTTGATATCCAATTTTTATCTAATTTACATTTTTTGAGGTTTCCTAATTTCAAAAAAGTATTTTTTGATAATTGGTCAGTATATTGGTCAGTATTGGTCAGTCACACACACACACATATACATGTGTGTGTGTGGAGGGGAATCTCCCGACTATAATATCTGTACTGATAAGTATAAAGGATTTAAGTCCAAAAATGTTGATTTTGAGTTAAGTACATAGTCAGACCCAGAAAAAAAAATTCTCTATCGATTGGTATAAAGGATTTAAATCCATGCCATTTAGTCTTTGAGAAAATCCATTGGTAAAAAAAAGATTTAAGTCAGAAATTTAACATTAATCTTCGGTATAAAATATTTAATTCAATTGTTCCCTTTATTAAATGAAGATTGACAATCGCTGAATGGTATAAAGCGTATAAACCAACATAATCCCTTTTTCCTAATCGATTCTGCTCATTAGTTTTTAGTTAGTTTAACTTTATTTTTCATCTCCTGAAAAATCAAGAATATGGACTGAAATCCTTTATACTTATCAGTACAGATATCAACAAAATTAGTAAAGATAGAATGACGAAACTTCAGAATTAAGACAGGACTAGTACCTGTGATTTTTACAACTTTTGGTAAAAATTGGAAAATCGGAAGTGACACCGTAGGTCTGTGTCTTAAAAGTAGCTCTAACTTTTTTTTTTTTTTTTTTTTTTTTTTGAAAGTTGCTGTATAAATACCCTTTTAGATGTCCTTTCCTATGTTAGTTTAGGAAAATTGACAGGTGTCTTGTATAAAGTAGGTCAATTGTAGGTCTTGCAAGTGCCGGTTTTTTGAAAACGGCTCAAAGGATTTTTTCAAACTCGCTATTTTAATTTCCTTTAGATATCCTTTCGTATGTAATTGTTAGTTTCCGGTGAGCAGATGAGTTTTTCAAGTTTTGGTGAAAATCGGCAGTAGGACCGGAAGTCGGTATGTTTGAAAATGGCTCGAATGATTTTCTTCGAATATGCTACATAAACCCGTTTTTGGATGTCCTTTACCCAGAAAGGCCAACATTTTAATTTATTTCAGAACATTTTTAGCCCCGCCTCTATTTTATACCACTTTTTTGTTAAGAGTATAACTTTTTCTTATTTTATCGTAATTATATTTTTGAGAAAACTATTCTATAAGTAAAGTGGTGCGGATTAAAGACGGGGCTAAAAATGCTTCGGAATAAATTAAAATGCTAGCAACTATGCCTTTACCATGTATAACTTTATTACTACAAGAAAACTGATAAGGCCTCCTGATTTGATATGTCAATTACAGATCTCGGAAATGGGTGTTTTAAAAAAGTGTCTAATTTTTCATTCATTCATTCATTCTTTTTTATTTTTAAACTCTTTATGTAAATTTTCTTTTATATGTCCTCACGACAACGTATGTATGAGCTTGCTCTTACAGGAAAATTATTAGATGTCTGATTTATCCAGCCAATTGTATGTCTTCAGACCAGTGTTGGGCACAATTGATTAAAAATTGAACTACAATTGAATTACAATTAAATTACAATTTTTTTGTCTATCGATTAACAAGTAATTGTTTACAAATAAATTGAATTATTACAAATAAATTGAATAAATAATTCAATTTATTTGTTAATTTATTGACAGTAAAATAATTATCATTGTATTTTAATTGTAATTCAATTGTAATTCAATTACTTTTTAATCAATTATGCCCAACACTGCTTCAGACCACATTATTTCCAAGTATATATCATGTGCAGCAGTGGATAACGGAATTCGTGTGGTTGTTACACACCATGTATTATTTTTCATTCACTGAAAAAAATGATTTCTATTAAATATCTTATTTTAATACATACTTTTTTCCTTCGTCATATTTTCTAAACCAGGCTTTGAAATTGTCGCTTAATCAAGTACGTTAACATTATTATGCAAGACTAATGTTATGTAGTGCATACATATTTGCCAACTTTAGCACTTTTTCGCTACCAGAAAATTTTAATAGAAACTTTTATTTTATTTAATCAAAGAAAGTTGTTACAGAAATAAATATATAAAAAGAAATTCTATTGAAAATTTCCCGTAGATAAAAAATGCTAAAACTGGCAACTATGAATGCATAGACATTACTTCACTGTTGAATAATGCTGCTTTAGACAGTCCATATTCCTTCAGAAATAAATTAAAAGGAAATGCGCCAACGCAAAAATAAATTAACAAAATAAAGTAAAATAAATGTCTGAAGACATTAAATAGGAAAAGAATAAGCTTCTTTCTTCAGCGTCTATGAATTCACGGAATGAAAGTGTAATTTGCAAGGTAATTATAAGTTGCAACATGCGTTTTTTCTACACAACAACGAAAGTTTTTTCATAATATAGCAACAGGGGCTCTGAAATCCTTAAAATGCCTCATAATTATACTCTCATAAAAGCGTCTCTAAGAACAGCTTCCCTTCTTCATAAAAGCTCTTGCTAAATCGAGAATTTCTATTTTCATTATTCTTAAAATATCATAACCTAAATGTAACCTATCTATTTAACATTCACTTTCGCAAAGGAAAATAGGAAGGGGTAAAACACTTTTCTTGTGATGAAATGTTAAATTATTAAATGTTTTTGGAAATTTTTATTATTGCTAAATCATAGCTGCCAATATTTTAATTTACTCCGGAGTAATTTTAGCCCCGTCTCTGTTTCGTACCACTTATTTTTTAAAAGTAAATTTTTCTTATTTTATCGAAATTATGTATTGAAGAAAATTTTTCTATAAATAAAGTGGTGCGAAATAAAGGCGGGGCTAGAAGTACTTCGGAATAAATTAAAATATTGGCAGCTATGCTAAATGTTTTATTCTGTAATATTTCCCTTCTTTTGAATTTAAGGGATGTTATGCAAATTTCCAAATAAAAAAGTTGAGAGACATTTATAAAAATATTCAAAGCATGATTTAAAACATTTTAAAATTCTACTGATGCATATATAATTTTTATTTTACTGTAACTTAATATAACGTAAAGAAATCATTTGAAATAGCTTTTATGTGTTCGATGAAATGATTTGAAATTATTTTATGTTTCAGTGAAACGCATTGAAATTTTTATATTCATGCAGATCTGAGAGCTATTTTGTTACGCCATGAAAAGTGATGTGATTCTCATTGGAATAACAAAAAATATATCATACATTATCTGAAACATGTATACTTATTCATAAAAAATTCATTAATCTTTCCACAATCATTCTACATTTATATTTGCAAATGATATTTACGCAAATGTAAAATTCATACCAATTACAAGAACTTACTTTAAACCTTATTTATTTATTTATTTATTTTGTGTGTTAATGAAATGTTTAACAAAATTTCATATTTGCTATTTTAGACTATGGGTGAACAGGGGTCGATCCAGGCAAAATTTGGGTCCCTTCAGCGACCCCTTCACAAAATTCCACATAGTAAAAAGGGACCCTTCACAAAATTCAAATTAATAAAAAGGGACCCTTCACAAAATTCAAATTAATAAAAAGGGACCCTTCACAAAATTCAAATCCATAAAAAGGGACTCTTCACAAAATTCAAATTCATAAAATGAGTCCCTTCACAAGATTTTGCTTTTTAAAATGATCCTTTTATTAAATGTTTTCATATTTTCAGTATTATTTTTAATTAATGCCTTAATTTGGCTCAACGAAACTCTATTAACTTGATATTAAACATTACATAAAGTGATTGTAATAACGGAAGATTTTACACAATATTTTACTTTTTCACAAAAATATTTTATATTTCACAAAAATAAATAAAAATTTCACAAAAAAGGGACACAAAAATTAAAACCTGGTGAATGAAAGTGAATGAGTGAAAAGTGAATGAAATACAGATAATATCAGAATGCATAATTCGAAAGAAAAGTACATTAATATAACAACAAAAAGTAATGTCACCGTCATTCCGAATAATGTGTTTTCGCTTTTAAAAAAAGTTCATAAAATTCTTTTATATATATTTTGAGGCACTGCGATATTTTCATGAATACAGGAATGAAAATTTGCAATCGTGTTTCGATGTAATATATTTCTGCTTGGGAAAAAAAAAAACTTTAAACAGTTTCTAATATGAAAAATGGGCATATTAAAGACTTAACATTTCTACAAAATAAATAAATAAATAAAATAAATAATAAAAATAAACCATAAATAAATAAATAAAAATAAATAAAGTAACATATAAATAAATAAATAAATAAATAAAAATAAAATCTGCTCAAATAAAGCAAATAAGTAGAGAAAGCATGCAAGTAAAACAAGAAATACTCTAAAAATATTTTTCATAGAGATACTTTTAGTTTATTTCTGAAGATATTTTACGATGGAAGACTATAAAGAAAATGTTTAAAGTAAAAAGTAATATTATATAAATATAGTCTCTATTTCTGCAAATACATTTTTTAAATACAAAAGTGATTATAATTTTTAAAAATAGTGCAACCACGTTTCTCGTGCCTAGCATCGGGGACGATTCTAAAGACTTGGAGAGGTGGCAAATCGACAGGCAAGTTCTGATTTGGTAAGCACCCAGTCTTTCAGCGTTCTCTTATCGCTATTTTCCCTCGACCACAAAGTTTATCACCCCTATTTTAAAACTGGACTCGTTGAATCAGAACTTGTGTTCCATGGTCGTAAGAAACGTAGTTAAACAGTATCCAAATAAGACTTTTAAGTTTATAAATGTATTCTTGTAAAATTCATGAAAGTTAAATTTTTGGCATTTCCTTGGCCCTATACGTTACACTCGTTAGCCAAAAAAAAAAAAAAAAAAAAAAAAAAAAAAAAAAGATAAAAGGTGGGAGAGCAATTTGCAGAAAGTTACTGTTTCTACTGAAAATAAACATGTGAACAGCTGATTTACAGATAATGAAATGACTAAAACTTCAAATTCATAGAACCCATCAACCGCTCACAACTGCACATTGAATGTCCAAATCAGTTACTGATGAAACTGCCAATTGCAGCGATGCATGCTTCTACTTGTCTAGGTAAGGAGTGATAAAGAATTATAATGTCTTCCCGCGATACATTCTATCAGACATTCATAAATTGTTGCCCCACACTGTAAAAATTAGTTTCTTAAAAATAAGTACATATTGTCTCAAAATAGCTCTGAAACAATATGTACTTAAATTTGAGAACTCATATACTCATTTTTGAGTATATTGACAAGCTCAAAAATGGGGTTGACCAATAAGAATCCCAATATCCCCATGTTTGATATGTCAATATAATCAAAAATGAGTACATGGGTTTTCAAATTTAAGTATATATTGTTTCGGAGCTATTTTGAGACAATTTAGCTCATTTTTAAGAAACCATTTTTAACAGTGCAGGTATGAGACATTTTGGGTCATCTGAATCTAGTGGTCTACCATGTTCCAGATATTTTCGATGGGAGAAAGGTCTGGCAAACTTGCTGGCTAAAAGAGAGTATTAACCGCATGCAGGCAGTCTACAGATATGCGATCCGTGTGGAGCCTGACATTATCTTGTTGAAAACTGGCTCCAGAATGACGTGCTATAAAGGGTAAGCTCACCGGCCGCAGGATGGAAGAAACATATCGTTGCTCTATTAAAGTTGTACGCAGGATTACTAGAAGCGACTTGTTTTCGTAGGAGATAGCACCCCACAACATCACACCAGAAGTAATGGCCGTATGCCTCTGTAAAAGAAAGGCTGATTGAGACTGCTGGCCACAGGCCCTCCATACATGAATGCGATAATCTTTTGATCCAAGAGAGAAACGGGATGCGTCATTGAACACTATGCGCTGCCAGTTTGTTGACAACGTGATGATCGGCCACGATACCCCTGCAGACGATCTCGCCGTTGTTGGGAGGGGAGGGGGGGGGTAAAGGTAGATGCCTTAAAGGCCGAAGTGAGAGTAATTCCACTCGAGATGGTGAAATGATCCACAGGTGGTATGGGTGATAAGGCTGTAGCACGTTGGATAGCATACAATGATGACCTAGGGTCAGTTCACACCTGGCACAGAATCATTCGATCTTGACTCGCATTTGTACATCTTGGCCTTCCTTGAGCCTTCACTTCGTTGATAAATTCCTTGCAGCAATCATTACTGCCACTGCCAGCACCTAAACCTAACTGTGTCTGTACGGTGAGGGTACAGACCTGTTGCTTGGTTTGTCCATTAGTTGTCTCCAGACCTCCCCTAGGTGGCCGTCGTCACCAATGCGTCGCCAATACGCTGCTATAGAGCGACGCTCAAACCCACTTACCCCATTCCTCAATTTAAAACAAAATCGGATAACCTTTTAAAGGAGATGAGTTGAATTCGTAATTAAGCAATTTATACGGTAATATATAATTACATAAAAAAAAAATAATAATAATAAGTTATTTTCTACGATTTGGAAAAGGGGGAAGGTAAATAATTTTATGAATTAATTTTAGCATAGTTCATATCATTTTTTCAATACTTTTCATTATTAAAAAAAAGTCAGGATCTTATATGTGATTTCAGTCTATATGTTTGGTTCTTGTAATAAAAAAAAAATATATATATATATATATATTCGTTTGTACATAAATGCAAGCGTGTGCAAAATAAGTAAGTAATAAAAAAAAATCAACAATGAAGGTTGGGAATAAAAAGAAAACATTGACTGCGTCCTCATCATTACACACAATAGCATTAATATACTTTTGTATACTTGTTATTGGTATGTTTATTCACTCTAAACATGATGTCTTTTAATGTTTACAGAGCGTATCACGGAAATGACCATTATGTGGAGCACATTCTACCCCTCCATTGCGACTGTTGTTATGTACGGACTTACTGAATACGATATGGACAAGAGCGCCAACGGAACTTGGCAGATCCTGAACAACCGAGGCTCCATACAATATATCCATACAGTGAAGCTGAATGACCTGGACATCGCAACAAAGTATTGTGAGTAATAAAATACATGCAATTAAATTACAGGAAATACTTTGTGATTTGGTTTACAATGGACATAATTTGTGAGGATTTTAATTATATTAATTTGCGGCATAATTACGGGAGCTGGGGGGTGGAGGTAGTTGGAGTATAAATACGCCTTATCATAAATTTGAATGTTTTAAACAAATTTTGACAAAAGTAAAAAAAAAAAAAAAAAAAAAAAAAAAAAAAAAAGGCTGTAAATAGTAATTATGAGTCTCTAATATCTTTAAATTCTCTTGAAAATTAGACAATATATATATATATATTAAATTCAAGCATAGCTCTGCATTGTCATTTTATAATGTGCGAGTTATATTTCTTCTAACTGAAAATCATAGATTTTATAGAAAAATAATATTTAATTAAATTCAAGGGCGGATTTTTATAAAGCGAGCTTTACAAGCTTTACACTGATTTGGGGTTCTGAATCAAAGTTAATTGAAAAATGACTTTTCCTGGGAAAAAATAAAAAGATGCATTTGAGAAAATTATTAATATGGAAGTAATCCAATTTATTATTATTATTACTGTTTTTATGTGGGGGATTATTTATCGAGCTTTATAAATAGAATACTTAACATATTTCATTAAAAAAAAAAAAAAAAAACCCTCAACTATTTTGCTTAATTCAATGAAAACTATAATTCCAAAGGGAGTTTGCGTAACAGCTTCAACTGCATAATTTTAAACATAGAATTGCAAAACCCTAACTTTAAATGTCAGATTCTGAATTGTGCAAAATGTATAAATTAATGTTATTACCTCAGAAAAACCGCAAATGAAAATATAAAGAAAAAAATATATATATGTTTGAAAAGACATATAATTTAAAAATAAAATCTGCTTTGTAAATAGGAAAGTTCAAAGCTGATTTTTTTTTTCAATGTAGTGGCATTAATATGCCTATGTAATGTTTTCTAAAACACAATGCAATTTCTTTAAATGGCACAGGAAATTCTTCGATATGTAAGGGATTTTATGTTAAATTTTTAAAACAAATTTAATTTAGAAATTTATACATCAAGCCTGAAAGTTCATTTCAGAAAATTATGGAGTGGAAGGCTGATCAGTCATTCACTCCATAATTTGTAAAACAAAGTTTAATTCATTTTTTTTTAATTAATTGTTTTAACTTAATTGTTTTTTGAAACCTTTAAATTCTTCCTTTTAAAAGGGCCGCGGTGGCCCAGTCGGTAGAAAGCCGGCCTCGTAATTGGAAAATTGCGGGTTCGGTACTCGAGCCGGCCAAAGACCGTCGTGTACACTAATGGTGGCTGGTGCACGTAAAATCTGTCGTGGCCGCAATGCCCTCCATGTTCCCATCAAAAATTATACCTCTGGGGGGTCACCAAAGCGGGAGAACCATCTTTTCCGTGAGGATCAAAATTGTGATGGCATGTCTCCGGACCACCTCTAGGGGTGTGTCCCAGACCGTCGCCAATTGCCCATCTACGCAGCACTAGTGCGACGTTAAACCCAACCATCTATCCATTCCCTTTCAAAAATATCTCAAAACATGTTCTTACTATTATAAACTTATTATATGTTCTTAACATTTGTTAATATATACGCATATAATATAGTTGGCATAAGTAGTAGTAGTTGTTGTTGTATGGCCGATTGACTACTCTAGGGTCTTAGGCCTGTGGCTGAGTGCCCTCCGTTGGATTTACTAATGGGTCCTAGCCGCATTTACGCGAGTTTCAGAGAAATCCACAGAAAACTCTGATCGGGCCTGAGATCGAACTTGACACTTTCCATTTACCAGCTTTGAGCACAGAACTGTTCGGCTACTACTTAGTTTAGCTGGACTCAACTCAGTTCTCCATCGTAAATATGTTTTCAAAATTTCTATTATAGCTTTTACTATATTCATATCTAAAGAAATGAAGTTCCCCAATAATTCAGCTCGGTCGCATAATGAAATGCTTTAACCACTGGGCTATCCTCTCTACGCTTACATTTACCATTTCCCAGTTTGTTGTTTATTTTTAATAGATTCAGTTTGATATTTCAGTTTCCATGCAACTCCATAATGTTACCAATTCAATAATCCCCATAATGCAAGCTTATGGGAATGAATGCCCTATTCTGCAGTGTTTAAAAAAAAATAATCGCAAATTTCGAATAACTTACGAAGTTTACGAAGTAGAACGTCCATAGTCATTGATGTTAATGCCAGTATCATAAATGATATTTTAAAACTTGCCCAAAATTTTTACGATTAAAATCGTATTCATAATACACGTTTATGCGAGATTTTGCCCTATTCTACCATGTTAAGAAAATCGTAAATTGTGAATAATTTTCGAAGTTCATGCAATGAATTATGTTAAAAAGTTATGTTATTATTATGGTAAGAAGTTACTAAATATTAATAGTCGATGATGTTCATGCCAGTATCATAAATGATAATTAAAAATTGGACCAGTATCTTTATGATGGAAATCACCCTCATTATACACGTTTATGCAAAATATTTCCATTTTCTTTTTTGTTAAAAAAACTGTAAATTTCCAATAACTTACGAAGTTTTAAAATTAGATTGGTGAAACAAATAGAATTCTTGCCCATGTCAAAAGTGGTATTTTAAAGCCTGTCCGACCTAAGATCGGACTTGAGATGTGTTGTACACAGACATAAAATAACATACAAGACAGACACCACAACGATTGATTTTCGGATCCCTCACACTTCAAAACATATAAACATATAAACAAACAAAAAAACAAAAACAAAAAATATATATATACAGTTCCCGCCGCTTATTGAAAACACATTCGTTCTGAGCCAAAGTGATTTTATTAAGCGGCTAATTTTTATATCCGGCGAACGTTCCTGCCCTTAAGCACGTTCCTGCCCTTCCTGGCATTACTTCCCTGAATTTTGAAAGAAACTTCAAAAAGTAACGAATAATATAATTAGTAAACAATATTAATTAATTTTTGGTAGATAATTAAATAATTGTTTCTTTGATATAAGTAAATTAAACGCATTCTAAGTTCCCGTGCACTTTTGTTAGAGAAAAATCATCATTACTTTACCAAAAGTTTACCCGCTGTTCTTATAAATTTAAAATCGTTCCGTTTAAACCTCATGAATTATAGTAATTTTAAAATAAGAACCAGAAATTGCCTTCTAATAATTAGACAAAAAAAAAAAAAAAAAAAAAAGATTTGTATTTTATTACTGCGCTTCGAAAAATACGTTCCTTGAAATTGTTACTGAGATAAGTTGCGGGGGCGTGTTTAATTTGTAACTGTGCTGCAAGTATAAAACCTTGAACAATGAGCGATAATGGAGGGTTTCTTCTGCTTTAATTTCTTTTTCTATAAAAAAAAAAAAAAAAAAAAAAAAAAAAATCACAATGTAAATAAAATTTTTTTTTAGTGTGCATAAATGATATTTTTGGCTGCTGAGAATATTTTTGAGTTTATTAACCGGCGATGATAATTTTATTAAGCGGCGGTTTTAAAAGTAGTTTGTATTGATTTGATTCCGGTCCTGGCGATTTGATCAGATTAAGCGGCTGACTTTATTAACCAGTGATTTTATTAAGCGGCGGTTACTGTATATATATATCCTTTGGGGAATAAAGAATAAATAAAGAATAAAAACTATAGAAGATTATTATTATTATTATTTATATTAAATGCTATATATTTTATGTACTGTTATAAAATTATGTTTATTCATTCATTCATTCATTCTTTTTTTATTTTATTCTTTTATTTTTTTAAGTTTGAATAGTGTTTAAAGGAATTATTTCGTAATTAATCGTTTTTAGCAGCTTTTATTCTTGGAATTCCAATCTGAAAATATGCAAAGAAAAAACCTCCTATATTTTTCTCTTTTATCTAAAAATTTTTTCATGATATATGAAAATGAAAAAATTCCATTATATTTGTAAATATAATTTAAAAATTCGTAATTCGAAACTCTTTAAGATTATTTTAAAATGTAACATTATCTAAAAATTATTATCACTAGGGTTCATATCATAACTGTTCGAAAAAGATCACCTAGTTTAGTGGTCACCTAGTTTAGTGCTCCACAATATAAAATAGTTAACAAACGTATACTAATGTATATTTTATATGCATGTTTAAAAGATTTTACAAAAATATAGCGAACATTTTAAATTGTAAGATAATTTAAACACGAATTGTCTACACCCCACGACAAAAAGATAGGAACAAAGGTTTTTTTTTTTTTTTTTTTAATTTTTCATAAAATAACATTATCTAAATTGTGCTGATAATTTATTAGCATAACAAAATACTATCATATCAAAAACATATTAAATATTTGAGTCATATTCAAAATATTCATATTCAAAATAATCATATTAAAAAGTTTAAAAAAACCTTTGTTCCTATATTTTTGTCGCGGTGTGTATTCTTAAATTAGAAAAATTTTAGTCTTAAATTTTTTCTAAATTAGTCTTAAAACAAAAATTAGTCCGGAAATAGTGTTATTTTATGATAATAATAAATGATAAGCACAATTTAGATAATGTTATTTTATGAAAAATCAAAGAAAAAACCCTTTGTACCTATCTTATTGTCGCAGGGTGTATGTGTTTCTGTTTTAATAAAGTAAGAAAAGATTAATTT
This sequence comes from Salticus scenicus, assembly GCA_963930645.1. Classification (NCBI taxonomy): domain Eukaryota; kingdom Metazoa; phylum Arthropoda; class Arachnida; order Araneae; family Salticidae; genus Salticus; species Salticus scenicus. The sequence continues at coordinate 122,752,183 of OZ005662.1, read as the reverse complement.
CAGTAAAAATTTTACACATGTAAAATATGCAGTATATGTTTTTAACAACTTGCAGTAAAATGCACTGAAATGGGTGCACAAAGATGAAGAAAATAATCAAACATTATAAATTCCAATAACACATATAATAATTATTTTAGGTCGAAAAAATTAAGTATGATCATTCACCAGCTAAAAATGTAGGCATGAGTTCACAGTGAAAGAAACAACTAGGCTCAAATAAACTTTGAAGATAGAAAAATAATTTAAGTCGATTACAGACGATTAATGGTGCTTAGCAAATAATGAAAATTGGAGGATTTCGTTTTAAAGGATTTTTTTCTACCGACATTTTGTAAAAAATAGCTTTATTCATTTATATGACAATGAATTAATCCTATGTTTGTTTCTTAAAATATAAATATAAATACAAAACAGAAAACTGAAATTTAATATTTTAGATCGTCCCCGAGTGTGATTTTGGCGATATTTGTTGTTAATGTACTAACGATTGTCGCCTTGCTAGCATGAACCCTACTTATCATCATAAACTAAAAATAAATCTTCAATACCAACAATAATGTTATAACAGTAATTGTAACCGTCAGTAAATAAAAACTCAACCAGGGCCGTCATATTCTGCATTTTCTAAAGCCTCTATTCTTGAATAGAAATTTTTCGAGGTGGGGGAAGCTGTAGAAAGGGTAACAAGAAAGAAAAATCATGCAGTACGCATTGATTAGTAACACTTTCCAACTATACGCACTTGTTGTATCGAATAAATTTTAATGCTATTTGTCTGCGTTACCACACAACAGACAGAAGGACTGAAAAATATACAGATAGAATAATTGATTTTAAAATTGCTCTTAGGCATTTTGGAAAGTGTTAAAAAGGCTTAACGAAAAAGAAAATGAAGCCGTTAGATTATAATTAAAGCTTTTAATCTCTCTTTATATTTTACAGTAGTCCTGTAAATCTGAAAGTTAATCATATCATATTCTATACAAAACAATATTTTAGAATATTAATAATACATGTCAATGTTTTTATGATTTTTATAGTAGAAAGTTTTTTAAGTATAACTTTTAAAAAATTCTGTCCTAAAACGCAATACATTGGCTTTTTTTTATTGTTGTTGTTGTTGTCCCTGTAAAAAAACTAGTTGTACAGGACCTATTAATGACATTTTAAATAGGAAACATTCCATAAGGAACTTGAGTGTATCATTTTTTAAAATTTCTCAAAATATTCACGGATGATAGGAGCCGGAGACAAACAGATAGAAAGGTAGACAATCGGACAGACAGATGCACAATATTCCCACTAATATTATAAGGCAGTGTTAAAACGCTCATGTAAACAAAAGTGCTATTCCAGCAAATTTTTATTAATAGCTCTTAATGTAAATGATTACTTTTGTGTGGCCCTGTAAATCTAATGCTAACCTTACTAAATTACATAGAAGGCACACTGTTTTGTGCTTACGAATAATATATTTCAATTGCATTAAGCTTTGTGGAAAATAAAATTATTAAAATTCGGTTTATAAAAATAACTCTCATACAACACAATGCTTTGGAATACTTTCAAGTGCCCCTGTACACAAACCTGTTAGAAATGCACTCTATTTTACATAGGAAACATCCGATAGGGAATTGAATAACATATCAAAATTTCATTAAAGTTTCTATACATTAAAAGTATTAAAATATGGTTTATAGAAACTCCTCTCATAGAACACAATGCTTTCGAATAATTTTGGGTGTCCCTGTACAGAAACCAGAAGAGGTATTCACTCCATTTTCAATAGGGAACATCCGATAGTGAACTTGAATAAAATATATCGGTTTGAAAAAAATTCATAAATATTTACGGGAATTAGAGCAGAGAAAAACAGACAGAGAGACAGACAGACGGACAGAAGAACAGTCAGACAGATACACAAATTGAAATTATATTTACACTATAAAAAGGATAAAAAGTGTCAAAACGCTTAATGTAAACGAAAGTACAATTCTAGGAATTTTTTATTAATAGCTCTTAATATAACTGAATATTTTTGTGTCACCCTGTAAATCTAATGATAACCATGCTATATTCTATCCAAAGCATTCTTTTGTGCATATAAATAACATATTTCAATTTCCTGAAACTTCGTGGAATGTAAAGTTATTAACATTTGATTTATAGAAATATCTCACAAAGAACGCAATGCTTTGGAGTACTTTTGAGTGTCCCTGTACATAAACTAGTGGTGGTATGTAATCTATTTTATATAGGAAACATCCAATAGTGAACTTAAAAAAACATATTTCAATTTCATGAAGATATTGTACAGTAAAGGTATGAAAATATGGTTTATAGAAATACCTCTCATAGAACACAATTCTGTGAAATACTTTCGGGTGTCCCTGTAAACAAACCAGTAAAGGTATAAACTCCATTTTCAATAGGGAACATCCGATGGTGAACTTGAATAACATATATCAGTTTAAAAAAATTCCATAAATATTTACGGGAGTATTATTGGTATCATATTCACACTTAAAAACATGTTAGAAAGTGTTAAAAACGCTTAATGTAAACGAAAGTACAATTCTAGCAAATTTTTATTAATAGCTCTTAATATAACAGAATATTTTTGTGTCACCCTGTAAATCTAATGCTAATCATGCTATATTCTATGTAAAGAATTCTTTTGTGCATATAAATAACATATTTCAATTTCCTAAAACTTCATTGAATAAAGTTATTAAAATTTGATTTATACAAATATCTGTCATAGAACGCAGTGCTTTAGAATATTTTTGAGTGTCCTTGTATATAAATCAGTGATGGTATTTAATCCATTTTATACAGGAAACATCCAATAGTGAACTTGAATAACATATTTCAATTTCATTAAGATATGTGTACAGTAAAGGTATGAAAATATAATTTATAGAAATACCTCTCATAGAACACAATGCTTTGAAATACTTTCGTGTGCCCCTGTATATAAATCAGAGGTGCTATTTAATCCATTTTATACAAGAAACATCCCAGAGTGAACTGAAATAACATATTTCAATTTCATTAAGATATGTGTACATTAAATATATGAAAATATGATTTATAGAAATACCTCTCATAGAACTCAATGCTTTGACATACTTTCGGGTGTCCCTGTATGCAAACCAGTAAAGGTATAAACTCCATTTTCAATAGGGAACATCCGACAGTGAACGTGAATAACATATATCAGTTTCAAGAAATTCCACAAATATTTACGAGCGTTAGAGCGCGGACAGACAGACGGAAAAACGGACAGTCAGACAGACAAACCAAAGTCATTAACACTTTTTAACCTTGTTGGGAAGCGTTAAAAATGTTAGAAAGTGTTAACGCTTAATGTAAACGGAGGCACAATTTTAGCGAATATTTATTTACAGCTCTTTATATAACTGATTATTTTTGTTTCATCCTGTAAATCTAATGGTAATCATGCTATATTCTATGCAAAGCATTTTCTTTTGTGCTTATAAATAACATATTTCAATTTCATAACTATTCGTGCAAAGTAAAGTTATTAAAATTTAGTTTATAGAAATATCTCTCATAAAACTCAATGCTTTGGAATACTATTGTGTGTCTCTGTACACAAATCAGTGGTGGTATTTTCTCCATTTTATACAGGAAACATCCGATAGTGAACTTGAATAACATATATCAATTTCATTAAGATTTGTGTACAGTAAGGGTATGAAAATTTGATTTATAGAAATATCTCACAAAGAACGCAATGCTTTAGAGTACTTTTGAGTGTCCCTGTACTTAAACTAGTGGTGGTATGTAATCCATTTTATATAGGAAACATCCAATAGTGAACGTAAAAAACATATTTCAATTTCATGAAGATATTGTGCAATAAGGGTATGAAAATATGGTTTACAGAAATGCCTCTCATAGAACACATTGCTTTGAAATACTTTTGTGTGTCCCTGTACACAAATCAGTAGTTGTATTTACTCCATTTTATACAGGGAACATCCGATAGTGAACTTGAATAACATATTTCTATTTCATTAGATTTGCGTACAGTAAGGGTATGAAAATATGGTTTGTAGAAATGCCTCTCATAGAACACAATGCTTTGAAATATTTTTGGGGGGTCCCTGTACACAAACCAGTAGAGGTATAAACTCCATTTTCAACAGGGAACATCCGATAGTGAACTTGTATAACATATTTCAATTTCATTAAGATTTTTGTACAGTAAGGGTATGAAAATATGGTTTGTACAAATGTCTCTCATAGAACACAATACTTTGAAATATTTTCGGGGGTCCCTGTATACAAACCAATAGAGGTATAAACTCCATTTTCAATAGGGAACATCCAATAGCGAACTTGAATAACATATATCAGTTTCAAGAAATTCCATAAATATTTACGGGAGTTAGAGCGCACAAAGACAGACAGACAGACAGACAGACAGACAAACCCAAGTCATAAACACCTTTCAACCTTGTTGGAAAGTATTAAAAACGATAACTTGTTAGGATGGGGCATCAAAAGGAAGGAAAAAAAAAAAAAAAAAAGGTTTCACACTGAAAAAGAGTGAAAACAGAATTCTAAATATGTCATGAAAGAATTGTCTGTGTACTGAAATGAAAGGATATGTTTAGTTTAGTGTAATAAAATGAATGATACTTTTAATACTTAATCCCTATTATTTTTGCAGGAAAATCGTCCATGATGAGCAGAAATGGAGATCATTTTTTGATTCAAATCCTTAGAAACACACACACACACACACACACACACAAAATAAATAAACAAACAAACAAATAAATAAAGAATAAATAAATAAAACGAATGAATAAAAATAAAATAAAATAAAATAAATAAATAAATAATAATAACAAAATCAGTTTAAATAATAAAATAAATAAATAAGAAATAAAAAATCTGTAGAGTGGTGGGTAATACTTAATTAAATTCAAAGTTAGGGTTTATATATACACACACACTGGCCAACGAAGTCGAAACAATTGGATTAATATTTAATGGCGATCAGTTTTCGATTTAAATCCTTAAAAACATAAGAACGACAAAAAAAAAAAAAAATCTGGAGTGACTCCACTCGACTATCCGAACATTGAGTAATTAACGGTTTTTAACCGACTTCAAAAAAGAAGAAAGGTTCTCAATTCAAACCGTATGTTTTTTTTATGTTTGTTAGCTCATAACATCTGAACGGATGCTCCGATTTTGATACTTTTTATTTTGTTGAAAAGGTCTTGGTCTGAAATAGGTCCCATTGTAATAGCTTTACAATCTAAAGAAAATACAGGGTGCCCAAAAAAAATCAGTCCCAACTCTTTTAACTGAAAAACGGCTGCAGTTATAGTGATAAAAATGGTATGTAAGTATAGCAAAGTGGCCATGCAGTACAAGGTTAAACCGCTAACAGCGCTACCAGGTGGAAAATAGAGGAATTAGTGTTCCTATCTCGAAAACGGTTTTAGAGAAAAAACTGAATTATAAAGTTGAAGAGTATCATCGATTTAGTACAAAAAAGATTATTTAGACATTCATGCTAGCGTTCCTATCTCGGAAACGGTTCAAGACAGGGGGGAAAAGTGAATTATAAAATTGCAGAGCATCATCGATTTAGTACGAAAAGATAGTTTAGACATTGATGCTAAAAGTACAATGCTAAAAACGGGCATTTGTTTGTTCGCAATTTCTTACACTATGCACACTTGACCTACATTGCACACGTTGTAGCGTAGCATGTGAGACTACGCTATATAATTCAAAATACTGTTACTTGATACTTTTTGTTTTGTTGTAAAGATCTTGTTCTGGATTAGGTCCCATTGTAATATCTTTACAATCTAAAGAAAATAAAGCGCCATCTGGTGAAAAACAGGGGAATTCCCAAGTAGCACGGGAACGTTCTGTGAACGTCCAATAACGGTTACAATCGTTCAAACACGGTGTTTCGTGTTAAAAGAACGTTCTATTAGACGTTCAGAAATAGTAATATTTAGAACGTTTTGAAAAGGTTTGCTTTGTACCATCTATAAAACGTACAATTCTCGTTCTAAGAAAAACGTTCTAGTGTATCACCGTCGTAACACGTTCTGTCTAAGTGTGGTTATAACGAATGTGACAAGATGCCTTTTTCTCTGTTTATGTTGCCTTATTTTTAGTTTTACATTTTGTTAACATGTTAAAAAAAATAAAGTTTAAGTATCTGTATTTAAAATTTTATTTTTTGAATTTAATAAAACATATTACTCCGTTTTTTTTTTTTTTTTTTTTTTTTTTTTTAGAAATTCAATATTATATGTTTCATAAAATTTTAGCAGATGTATATTAAGTTAAAGAAATAGTATTTCTACTTTCTTCTGAGAAAAACGTATTTTATAATTGAAAATTTCTGACTTCTGGGTTTCCAACAGTTTATACAGTATTGAGATATCCAGGACACAATTCGACCATTTTCAGAAAATTTCAATCTGCGTGTCCGTCTTTTTGTGTGTGTATTGTAAAAAAATTGTGGACTCTGTATCTCACAAACCAATGAACGGAATTTCACAAAATTTGATATTTAGTTAGATCTTGACCAAAATTGTTGATGATTTGTCTTTGGATCTATCGAATGAAAGTTGTGATGCTATTTTGTAAATCGGGGAAGTTATATCTCAGATTCTACGGTGTATACATGCACCAAACTTAACATGTAAGCAAGATATTATGTAAAATTACACTGATCTAATTTAGAAGCGTATATTGGCCAGCTGGTGGCGCTGCTGTTCTGCAATTTAATCCCGCCAACATAAAGCAATTTTTCAGATTTTGTGATATAAATATAAATACACACACTTGATATGGAATATTGATATCATATAAAACTCTGCTGATTCCATTTGGGTGCATATCGATCGACAGATGACGCTGGTATGTTGCAATTTAATTTCGTTAACGGAAAAGCAATAGCTTAATTTCTATTACTTATAAATGCTCTAAACTAAAATAGTATAAAAATGTGATATTGAAATTATGTAATATATACATATATATATATATATGTGTGTGTGTGTGTGTGTGTGTGTTTAATAGTAATAGTCAACTAGAAAAAAAAATCTAGGGTTGATTTGTGTAGGGCATCGCCTTTTCCTATGGGTTAAAATTTCAACATGTGTGTTTTACAAAGAAAGTCATCCACACCTTTAAAACGAATGCTTGAATCCTAAAAATCTGTGAAAATTTAAAACAATATTATAAATTTTTTACATTTTTTATTTATAAAACACATTTCCTAAAATATCTTCTGTATACCATAGATTTTTTTTTTCTTTTTGTATGCTTAATGTTTTACTTCTTTCAAATGAAAATCGCCTGTATTTATTACAGAAAAATAATTTTGGTAAATAATAATTTTAATAAATATCATGTACTTGTACAGAAAAGCATAAAAGAAAGTTTTGTAATGACCGCAATATACTAGTTTAGAAAAAGATTACTTTTAAATAGTATAAAAATTCCGAATCAAAAGCGGGTGTAAATGTATGAAGTGCATTTTGCCTAATCAGCAGATTACACCACCACATGTGTTAAAAATCTGCGGCCATCTGCAAAACTACAGGAAGCAGGAATGGATATCATTTTGGCATATTTATTGCGATTTGGCAAAATAAAACGTGTAGTATATGTTATTACTAATATTAATGATTGTTTTAAAGGGTCTCACAAATATTTTTCGAAAAAATATGACATATAATTTGAAATTGCTCCTTGTAAATATTCAATAGTATGATTTTTTTTTTCTTTCTATGCTTTTTTGTTACACAGCATATAATGTGCACGAAATTTTTATACGATATAAGAGCTATTTAAAAAATAACCTATTTTAAACTTTTATTTTCCATATAAAGCTCTAAAGATAGATTTCGGGAGATTTCTTCTTCTTCATTTGAAATCAAGCATATTTTAAGGCATTATCGCTAGGGTTTATCACTAAATTAAACAATATAGTGAAGTAGAGATGGAAAATTTCTTATAAACTATGAGGTCCGAATTATTTTTCTCTTTTGTTTATTACGAAATTTAATTCTAAAAAATAAATAATTTCTGTATTATACTCGTATCAATAAAAATATAACTATTTTTTCGTTCAGTGACTCAGTTATAATACAAAATTACTTATTCTGGGACCATCACAAAACTTTCTTTTATATCATTCTATATGAACAGCGTTACCTACGATTAGCATATACAGAATTTTAACCAATTTACTTTCATATAATAAAGTTTTTATATATGTAATTTCGTGTAATTTTCAGCAATAGATGCTTAAATGTAGACATCTAGAAATCGTAGAAAGTAATAGTAGCACAACTTGTTTGCCAATTAATATCCGAATTCAATCAGAATAAATTTTAATAATATATTTTTCACATACTGAGTTTGGTGCATTTAAATGACAGAAATTGAAATAAAATTTTAACTAAACGGGTAAAACTTCAACGTAGTAGCGCTACCTAACATAGACGATATGGAAAATTACTTTATTTAACTTTACAATAGCCATCTCACAAACGAAATGCGATGGCTTTAAATATCATAGAAATTGATATACTGCCTTCCCGTTAGCAAGATTAAATTGCAACATAGCAGAGGCACCTGTCGGCCGATATGCACCCAAATTGAATCAGCAGAGATATAAATAATGCTGATCTCACATATAACGTTAGTGCATTTATGTATCAAACAAGCTGTGATACAATCTTTCCTTAAATGGGTTCACATTATATCAGCGTCACATGATGGACGATAATATCTTAAATGCTAAAGCACTAATTTAATTCCCGGTCCATTCAAATGTTATGTTACTTTGCGTCAATTGCTTTGTGAGAAACCGCGTCCCCGTTTATTTTTATTTATTTATTTTTTAACGAACTCACAGTCATTTTCAAGTACCAAAAAAGCCAAATCATACTCAGAAGTCACAAAACGTGTATATTTATCGAAACCGGAAGTTGAACATTTTCACAAATCTAGTGCTTTTTTCTTATGTAAGTAACAAACTTAATAATAAACAGTGATCATACGTTAAAAATGATCTTTATGATATTGTAAATTTAGAAGTTGAAACAATAAAAAAAAGTAGCTAAAAATTTTGTTTTCCTTATTTATTTATTACACTCTTCTATAATAAAAAGAAGAAAGGTTTGATTCGGAAATATTTTTGACTTTCGCGTTCCGATAGATTTTTCCCTTTTTAAGATGTTCTAATAAAAAATTGATATTTCTTAGAAAATGCCAGTTTGTCTGTGTGTCTGGATATGTGTGATAAGAATCTTGTGTCAACTCTAGGTCAAAAACTAATGAACAGAATTTCCTGCAAACTTATATTTAGCTCCCCCTTGATATCAGTTAGTGATTATTACCCCCCCCCAGCCTTTTTTTTTTTTTTTTTTTTTTTTTTTACACATATAACGCTCAACAGGTCGCGCTGTCATTTATTTTTTTTTCAAAATTTTTAATATTACAATAGAAGAAAAAATTTCTTATAAATACACACAATAGGGATTTCTTTAGTTGAACATTGTGAAACTGATTTTTTAAAAATATTAAAGGTGAACATGAAGACTTTTAACAGGAAGAATAGCAATCCTTCCCCCCTCCTCGGGTGTGTAAATTTTTATAATATTTTTTCAAAATTACTCGTTGATATCTTTTAAAACGAACGGTTGAATCAATTATCTGTGATAATGTAAAACAAAGTTATCGATATTTTTTTTATAAAAAAAAAAAAAAAAAAAAATTAATATTATTATTATATATTTATTTATTTTATTTTATTTTTCAATTTTACTGTGTAAAATGTGTGATTTGATCTAAACTATGTGAATTGTATTAGAAAATAAAGAAAAGAATTGTATGATAGTCACAAGACACTAGTTTAACATTTCCTGTAATTTATTGTAATTGATTCATATAAGCAGGCATGCGATTATTTTAGTTACGATCAAATTTTTATATTTTACTTCATAATAAACGTCAATTATTTTGTAAAATATTATAATACGTAATAATAACACGTACAATAACACGTAATATTAAAAAAAAAAAAGAAAAAAATAATCTGAATAAAAATCTTGAGTTTTGTATTTCTCATAAAAATAATAAATATATCTAAAATTCATTCCTTTTCAATAAGTAATATAAAAAAGACATACATTTTGCTAAATCTTGAATCTTAAAAAATAACGAAAAAATTCGCCAAACTGTGAAATTTTTATTGGGTTTGCCAGAACAGCAACTACGGAAGCACGAACACGAACCTTAAGGTCAAAGATAGATAACGGTAATTTTTTATGCCGTCATTTTCATTGCGTTAGAGGTTTAAGATTTCGTCCTGACATTTGGATACAGTATGACAGATAAGTTCATTCTACACAATTTTCATATGTATAATCTAGGATTTGCATAGTTTTGACTAAATCTGCATTAAAATTTAACAAAATTAAATAAATTAAAGTTTTCAAAAACCATAAAAAATAAACAAATAAATAAATAAAGAGTAATAATAATAAAAATAAAAATAATAATTTGAAAACTTTAATTTTTTAAATTTTTCATGCTAACTACCTTTTAATTATTTATTATTATTTTTTTTTCCGCATTCGATTTTGTATTATTACAGTTTAATGTTAGATATATTTAAGTATATTTGTTTAAATTTTATTGTTACACTGTAGTATTGTAAAATCAAGGGAAAATATAGTTAGCAGCCGGCTCTCTAAAAATTTTAAAAATATTTTAAATTTTAAAATTTATTTATTTTATATTTAAAAGATTTTCAAAAAATTTATCATATTTTATATTGTTATATTTCAATGCATCTGTAAGTAAAATTCATAAACTCTAAATCAATACTTTAAAATTAAAACTTCACAAATTCGATTTAAATTAAAAATAAATAAACAGTTTAATCAATTAATTTTTTTTTAAATACTTCTCTTAAATATTTTTATTTTCTCCCATCATTTGTACATTATTACTCTTTATCAATAGAATATATAACATATCTAGGTATTAATTTGTGAATTCATTGTTAAGTTAAAGTTTTAAAAATAGTTCTATGTTTGAATGCCATAAGTTTCAGTATTTAAACATATATATATATATATATATATATATATATATATATATATATATTTATAAAAATATATATATAAATTTAACTTAACAAGAAATTCGCAAATTAATTACCCAAATATGTTTAGGTTCTATTGTTAAAATATATTATTGTAAAATCAAAGGGAAAAATAATAATTATTCGGTAAGGAGCATCTTAAAACTTTTCAGTTTTCTTTAATTATAGTTTTCAAAAAAAAAAAAAAAAAAAATGAAAATACTGTATGTTATTATATTTGAAGACATGTACGTAAAATTTTATAACACAAAGGCACACGTACATACAAATGAATCACAAAATCCAAAAGTAAGAAAAATGAAAGAAAGAAAAGAAAAAAAAAACATAGACAAACACAATATGAAGGTGATTCTTAATATTTCTAAATGTTTTAAATTATTTTATTTTATTTATTATTATTATTTTATTATTTGTTTTGTTTGCAGAATAAACTTTTAATTAATTAATTATTTATTTTTCAAAAAGTTTTACCACATTTTATACTGTTATATTTCACTGCATGGTATATGTAAAATTTATAAACTCAAAATCAATAATTTAAATAAATTTTGCATACGCATGATTTGAAATATGAAAATATTAAGGAAATTTCACGGAATTTATTTTAAAAACAAAATAATAATAATAATAATAATTTTTATTTTTTATATTTTTAAATGTATTTAAAATACACCGCTGTTCAGAATTAAAGGAACAAACCTGCTTTCCTATTTTCTTCTTTTGTGCATAACTTTTAAACAAATAAACACATGGACATAAAATTTGGCTGGCATGTTCGTTATCATATCATTAATCGAATTTTACATAACTTTAGCATAAACAACAATTTTAAAGTAATAATTATTAATTTTTCTCAAACGTAAGCTTTGGAAAGAATGAAAAATTTCAACAATTTTAGTAAAGAAAACTTAATGAAAAAATGTGTTAATGATGCATTATAGACAGGTGAAGACGCATATGCCTTCAAATGTTAAAAACAAAATCCTGATTTTTCTTTCTGTGTTCATTTTTCTTTTACTTTTATAACGGAATTTTTGAAAAAAAAAAATAAAAAATATAATTACTAACTTGTATAAACTGTGACCATCACTAGATTAATAAAAACGTTGATAAATAATTTAATAATGGACGTTTTATCCGATTTTCATGTTTCTATGTAAAATTAAAAAAAAAAAAAAAAAAAAAAAAATTCACACGCGAAAAAATAAAGAAGAAAGAAGAAAGAAAATAAATGACTAAGAAATATACGGTTTTAATCTACAAATAAAATATGGATGCACGTACATCTTTAACCTATCTGTAATGCACCTTCATGACCATTTTTCATTAAGTTTTCTTTTCTAAAATTGCTGAAATTTTTCATTTTTTCAAAGTTTACTTTTGAGAAAAATTTACTGATTTTTAGTTTAAAAATTATTACTTATGCTAAAGTTATATAAAATTCGATTTATGGTATTTTAAAAAACATGCTATCCAAATTTTATACTTCTGTGTTTATTTGTTTAAGAATTATATGGAAAAAAAGAAAACGAGGAAACAGTTTATTGTTTTAATTTTGTACACTTGGGTACTTCTTTTAACTAATTTTTATTTTTTCTTTTCCATTGATTGTGCATTATTATAGTTTAAAAATAGAATATGTAACATATCTGGGCATTAATTTGTGTGTGAAGAAGTCTTATTGTCTATATATCTATTGTACACCAGTTTTGCATTTAGTTTTGTTGATTAATTTGAGATTCCATTGATAATTTAAAATTTAATAAAAAAATTTTGGGTTTGAATGCTAAAAGTTTGTAGTAAGTTTCAAAATTTAGACATAAAAATATATTTAAGTTTTTTTGCTTAACTTATTAAAATTAATATCCAAATATGGTTATATTCTATTGTTAAATTATAATGATGCAAAATCTAGGGGGGAATAATAATTAGTTAGCAGGGGGCATATATCTTAAAATTTTTCAAAATATTCCAAATCTTGAATTTATTTATTTGTTTTTTAATTCAAATATTTATCCAGAATATTCAAAATACTTGATCGTTTGTTATACCATATTACAATGTACTACACAAAAAGAAAAGAAAAGATAAATAAGGAAAGGAAGGAAAAAAAGAAAAAAAAAAATAAGTAAACAACAAGTGCAGAATTTTGAATAGACACTATAAAATTCAAGAACTCGAAGAAAATGGAAGAACTCGCAACAATTGTTCCGGGTCGAGAAAAGACACAACCCTTCATCAACCGAACAAAGTAGGCACGAATGCTGCAAGAAAAACTGAAACGTAACTCTTGTATTTTCAGCACTCGTGCCTACTATCAGGGATGGAACACGGGCGCAGAATTCATACCGGAATCTGTTTAAGAAATTTCTCCACCTATAATATCGTTGATTCAAGAGGTAGAAAATTTTCTTATATTGAGAGTGGTATGAATTCTGCGCCCGTGTTCCATCCCTGTACTATGTTCGTCTGACGAAGGGTCGTGTCTTCTTTCGACCCGGAACAATTGTTGCGAGTTCTTCCATTTTATTATACATGAAAGACATTTTTAGCACGTACAAAGAACGTTCAAAAATTGTTTACATAACGTTGTGAGAACGTGTGTATAGAACGTTTTCAGAACGTTTCTACACTATTTTAGAACGTTTACAATACGTTTTCTAGAACGTTCTGAAATTGTGTATAACGTTTTGAAAACGTTCTAAAAACGTTTAGAACGTTCTGAGACCGTATACATAGAACGTTTTCAGAACGCTTCTATAACACCGATGGTGATAGTTACACGTTCATTGAACGTTCTCTGAACCGTACTATTGTACGTCTTCAAGATGGACAAATAGACGTCTATAACACGTTCAGAGTGAACGTTCTTAGAACGTGTTTGCAGAACAATTTTTGAACGTTCAGAGAACGTTTCGGTGCTGCTTGGGTTAGCTCTCCTATATCAAAAACGGTTCAAGATGGGAGGAAAGTTAATTACAAAGTTATAGAGCATCATCGATTTACCACGAAAAGACAGTTTTTAGACATTATTGCTAAAAATAGAACGCTTAAAACGTGCAGTTGTTTGTTCGCAATTTCCTACACTGTGCACACTTGAACTACGTTGCACATTTTGCAGCGTAGCGGATGACATGTATACTCTGTGGTTCAAAGTACTGTTACTGTAAGCGGTCACATCGATTAGCGCAAAGTCGTTTCCTACCAACTTCAGAAAGGAGGGTGTTCTTAATTCCAGCTATGTGTTGGTGTTGGTGTTTGTAAGCTTATAACTTCGTAAGAGGTGCTCTAATTAACCGACTTCGAAAAGGAAGAGGTTCTCAATACAAAGAGTAGGTTTTTTTTTTTTTTTTTTTTTTTTGTTCGTTAGCTCATAACTTTTGAACGTATGATCCTATTTTGATACTTTTTGTTTTATTGAAAAGGCCTTGGTCTGAAATAGATCCCATTGTAATATCTTTACGATCAAAAGAAAATACAGGGTGCCCAAAAAAGTCAGTCCCAACTCTTTTAACTGCTGAACAGCTGCAGCTATAGTCATAAAAATGGTATGTAGGTATAGTAAAGTGGATATGTGCAACGCGATTCAACCGCTTACAGTGCCACCTGGTGGAAAACAGTGGAGTTAGCGTTCCTAGCTCGGAAACGATTCAAGACAGGGGAAAAAAGTGAATAATAAAATTGCAGAGCATCATCGATTAAGTACGAAAAGATAGTTTAGGCATTAATGCTAAAAACAGAACGCTTAAAACGTGCATTTGTTTGTTCACAATTTCCTATTTTGTGCACACTTGAACAACATTGCATATGTTGTAGCGTAGCGGGTGACATTTATGCTATGTAAAATTCAAAGTATGATTATTGTAAGCGATCACATCGAATAACGCATAGACGTTTTAAACCGACTTCATAAAGGAAGAGGTTCTCAATACAAACCATGTTTCTCATATTTGTTGTTGTTCTTGAAATTTGTTAGCTTATAACTCCGTAAGAGATGATTTAATTTTAATACTTTTTTTGTTGTCGTAATGATCTTGACCTGAAATAGGTTTCATTATGATTTCATTAATATATAAACAAATTACAGGAAACTTACAAAAGTCTGTTCTCACTCTAACTGCTGAACGCATGCAGCATTGCTGGTAAAAGTAGTATGTAAGTATCGATGTTGAAACTTCTGTCCGTCAGCTGCAATGCATATTTTGCTCTTTGTCTGAACTTTGCGCTTCGCAATTTTCAGCGCAGCGGGTGACACGTATTCACTGTAAAGTTCAATATATATGCCTAACAGAATTTTTGGTTACGAATACAGCGAATCCGTTCTTTACATTTCTAAAGATTATTTACATTTCTAAGAATTCTTTAATTGTTTTTTGCTCATATCCGATAAAGGCAAGAAAAGTGACACAACTTAAAAATGCAGCATTTGAGAAAAATCAACTTAAAATAACTTGACTAGAATAAAACTGGCATAACTGTCTCTCGAGTGGATAACTTTGTGGATGGAGATGTAACTTTTTTGTTCACATTTTGTACATTTCATGTATTTTTCAGTGACATAAACCATTTTTTGAGTTATGTCACTTTTCTTGGAAGTTGTGATTTGTGAAACTGCCGTCGAACGTCTTCTGATGTTCTGCTATATGAATTTTTCACTGAAAAGAGAAAAATAAAATCTTTTTGTAAAAAAAATAGAACCGACTCCAAAAAGCAACTACTATTCAAACAACTAAAAAAAAAAAAATTGGTAGGAAATGAAACTGTGAATTGCGCGTAAAAGTATAAAATAATTTCCTTCGCCAATCAACCTATAACACTACAATTAATCATAACTTTTAAAGTCGGCGCAAAATTAAATAAAAATTGATACCTCTATTAAATACAAAAATTAAATCCTATTCAAAATACACATCTTACATTGTCACCTGCAAAACTCAGCCGAAAACTACTTTGATTCAAGAAAACAAATAAGATTTCGTAAGCAGCAAAATTTGGCGACCTGACGTCCTTGGTGAAAGAAAAATCGCAAACTTATCTGGCAAACATATTTAATTTCTTTGAGAAATCATTATTATTTTGATAAGGTATATTAAGAGAGCAATCAAGAATATGAAACAATACTTCGTACCATGAAGATAGAGGGGAGGAGGAAAAACGAGATAGGGGATTCGGCAGAAAAACGGACCAGAAAATTTAGTTAATCCACAGGTCGCTAGATGGCGCAAAGATTAGCCGTTATAGCAGATTAGCATTGAAAGCTTATGGAAATAATTGCTTTTTTATAAAATTTATGTAATTTTAGCTACTTAATTTAAAAAAATTTCTCTAGAAATTGTTATGCCATTAATGTGAGAATATAGAGAAATAAAATGATTATTTGAACATTTTTATGTTTATTTTTATTTTTTAATTACTACTTTTTAAATCATTAATTCTAAATGCTAAGATGTATTACTTTTTCATGTAGAAATTATTTAAAAATTTTATCATTTTTATTTTAATCAATTAATTTTGAAAACTAAGATACATTAATTTTTTGATAATGATTTTAAAAATAATAAGTATAGTTCGACTTTCACGAGTTGGCCCCTGTCAATCAAGCGTGACGTAGGCAGCGACGATTCTATTACCTTGAAATCGGTTGAGGGTGAAGAGGGAGGTGGTTTGCTATCTTTACGAGTTTTGCGACATTTTGGCGAAAATACTGTTTATTATCTGTTTACTTCTTTCCAAATTAGGAGAACTTTTGGGTTTTCCAATAAGTTATATTATTAAAAAATATTTGTTACATTATAACTAATTATTAATACGATGAGGAATGTTATGATTGTCTAAACGATATTTCAAAATTTCGGTTTGCAGTCTTTTTTTTCTCTTCTCCTTTTTTTTTTTTTTTTTTTTTTCTTTGTTTCTTACCTTATGTCCTAATTTGGATCTAGTACCATAAAAAACTAACAATCTACCAAACTTTCTTTATTTTTGCTTTCTTTCTCTTAAAAATAAATAAATAAATAAAAATGTAAAAAAGAAAAAAAAAAAAGAAAGAAAGAAAGAAAGAAAATATTTAAAATTTAAATAAAGAACTGCACTCCTGTAATTAAATTTTTTTCTTTTATTTTCTTTCTTACTCTCTCTCTTTTTTTTTTTTTTTTAGTTAAATACATAGAAATGAAAAACCATTATAAGAATAATGTAAGAGATTATCTTTCATACTCGTATCTGATGTGTATGCAAATATTCTGAGAGCTATTGTACACAATACTGTAAATTATGTGTACATCTCAATTTATTTTAATAAAATTTCCCATTTATTTATTTGGTATTTTTAAAAATGTTTTTCTTTTCTTAAAAAAGAAAAAAAAAAAAGCGTAAAAACTTTTTCTCATTTTTTAAATGTTTTCAAATAAAACTATTTTTTTTCCTGAAATACAAAATAAAATGCGTGGACAATAATAAGCAGCACGATCTATTTTCTTGTTTAAATTTATTGCTCGAAACTTCTTTATGCAAATATGGCATTAGTGCCTATTGAAATTTCAGACATAATTGAAAAGTGGTTTTTTTTTTTTTTTTTTTTTTTTTTTTTCCTTTTAGTTTATGTGTCATTGATTTTTAAATATTAACACATGCTCCTTTAAATAGGCAAAACGGATTTCAGCTGACGAAAAGTAAAAATTATTGGCTTGATGTGTTATTTTCATGGCAACCTTCTTTTTTCCCCACCCATTCATTCTTTTCACTTTGTGCACCCCTACCTTAAAATAAACTCTTCGAAAAGAAGGAGGGACGAAGGGCCAACTCGTGAAAGTTGAACTATAATAAATAAAATTTAAAAAATAGTTAAACTGTTTTTTTTTTTACTAATTTTTATTTCTTTTTTTCATCTTTATATATATATATATAATTTTATATAATTTAGATGAATTATAGCTATTTAAAAATTTTAATTGAGTGTAACATTTCTTCTTTTAAATTAATGAATCAAATAAATAAATAAAAATAGAATAGTAATTTAAAAAGCCTCTTTTTATATTTTGATCAAAATTGCTTCGTTTTTTAAAAGCTAATGATATAAATTTTTTAATTAAAATTGGAATGACTAGAAAAAATAATTTTAGCACGGAAATAATGTAAGTTTTGATTCTGATAAAATTTTAAAATCATTTTTACATCACATACAAAGCCTATATTTCATAAGTTTATTTTTCTTCGAAGTAAAACATGCTCTAACTGTAGCAGTATGTGTCTGCTCTCGAAAATAGTCAGTGGGAAGTGCTTGGTTCGATTCCAGGTCACGGTCAACAAAATAAACGTTTGGAGTTTTCCGTGGTTGACTTCAAAACTCGAGTAAATACAGGCTAGGTCCCTTTAAAAAGACCTATATGAAGGCAATCCACCTAGGTCTAAGACCTAAGTTAGGTAAAACAATATCATGGGGGGGGTGAAGTGAATGTTTTGATTATTTTGCAAGAGATTTTTGCACAGTAAGTTTATTGCATTTAATATATTTTATAAATTTTTCAGGTTATCAGTTCATAAATTTAATTTTTTACAAGCTGTTTTTTTTTTTTTTTTTTTTACATTTTAAAAGTTGTTGATGGTTTTAGGATTGAGGCCGATTAATTGCACTAGGATCCTAGGCCTGTGTGAGAGTGCCTTACATGGGGGTCTTTCTAAGGGATCTTAGCCGTATTTAACTTAGTTTCGACGAAAATCACCGAACACTTCGAACGGCTAGGCCGACGAGCGCGACCAGGGATCAAACCGAGCACCTCATGCCTACAGCTTCAATGACAGGACCTCTTGGCCGTTAGTGGATCCTAGCATTCTAAAAGCTAAAACTTTTATTATTATTATTTTTTTTTTATTATTATTAATATAAGAATAAAAAATAAATTTGGAATAACAATTTAAATAACCGCATTTTTCCTTTTCATTAAAATCGTTATAATTTAAAAAAAAAAAAAAATAAGGGTACAAATTTTTGAATGACTAAAAAATATAATTTTGCAGATAAATAATGCAAATTGTTTTAGATAAAGCTGTGAAGTAACTTTTACACTGCATACATTTTATCAGTTAAATAAATTTCTTACTTTATAATAAACTGGTTGACGGTCAGTGCCTGGTTCGATCCCAGGTTGCACTCGTTAACTTCATCGTTCGGAGTTTTCCATGGTTTTCTTCAAAACTAGAGCAAATACAGGCTAGATCGCTTTTAAAAACCAATATGGAGGCACCTACGTCTACCAAGTGCAGATAAAACAGCTTTACATGAGAGAAGGGGTTGAAGCGAATGTGTTGATCATTTTGCAAGGTAAATTTCACCTTCATTCCATTAAGTTTATTATACTTAATGTTACTTTATAAATTTCTCATGTTTTCAGTTCATAAATTAATTTTTTTTTACAAACTCTTTTTTTTTTTTTCCTCTTTTGAAAGTTAAAATATTTTTTTTTCTAATTAATTAATCAAATAAATAAATAAATAAAAATAGAATAGTGTTTTATATAGCAGCTTTTTATCTTTTGACTAAAATTGTTTATATTTTTAAAAGCTAATGGTATAAATTTTTGAATTAAAATCGGAATGACTAGAAAGAATAAGAAGTATGAATGCAGAATTGTTGTACAAGAGATAGCTGCAATTAATCCAAATCACTTAAAATTATATGTTTTTAAAAAATGAAAATTAAGAAAAGAAAGAAAAAGGAAATAGTTTAACTATTTGAAAATTTTAGTTATTTATTTCATTTTTTACATTCTAAAAACTGAAATACATTATTCTTTACTAATGAATTTAACAAAAAAAATGTTAATGATTCGATATGGCATTATTTATCTTATGATTAAAAATTTTGACTAAAGTTAAAGGATAAGCAATTTGAATTAAAATTGGAATAACTAAATGAAAAATAAAACATGCATGTGGGAAGTGCCTGGTTCAATTTCAGGTCACACTCCTCAACTTGGCCGTTCAGAGTTTTCCATGGTTCACTTCAAAATTCGTTTAGATACAGGCTAGGTCCTTTAAAAAGACCAACATGGAGTCAGTCCACCTAAGTCTAGGATCTAAGTGCAGATAAATCATTCTTAGCGTGTGGTGGGGAATGATAAGTTTGATTATTTTGCAAATAGAATGTTATCTTCATCCCACTAAAAATTAATTAATTTTAATTTTGATAATTATTTAAATAAATTTATAAATAAATTATTTTATTTTATAAATTTCTCAGGTATTCAGTTCATGGATTTAAATTTTTTGCAAACTGACTTTTTTCTTTTTTTTTAACATAACCATTATTTATAAATTTTATTTATTTATTTTTCATTCAAAAATCTAATTCTATATATATTATTTATTTATTATTATTATTATTTATTTTTTTTCTTAGAACAGAGGTTTACAAATTCGCTTTTCACCTTTTGATTAAAATTGTTTTGTTTTTTAAAAAATATCTTAATATATATAAATCTCGTGTCACAATGTTTGTCCTCAATGGACTCCTAAACCACTTAACCGATTATAATAAAATTCGCACACCATGTGCAGTTCGATCCAACTTGAGAGATAGGATAGTTTAAATCTCAAATTATAGTCGCAATTTTAATTTATTGCTAATTATTTGTCTGTTATTATTTGACAGTCACAATTATCTGTTAACTCCAAATGATTCTAACAGATGTCGATACCTTTCGACTGGGTTGAAATGAAAGCTGAAATATATTTGGTGCTGCCATCTACACAAAGAATCTTCAACTTTTTAACCTATTAATAAATTTCGTATAATTCAATTATTTCCACTTTTTAAATTTTTGGTGTTAGCATAGCCGGCCACGTGTTACTTAGACTGAAGTGTAAATTGAATTCATATTATAATGAAGATAATACAGTGAAATTAATCCTGTTTTTTACTTATTTGTGCTTCATTGATCAAAACTTTATAATTTAATCTGTATATATATATAAATTACGTGTCACGATGTTTGTCCGGGGTAAACTCCTAAACTAAGGAACTGATTTTGATGAAATTTTGCACACTGTGTGCAGTTTGATCCAACTTGAGAGATAGGATAGTTTTTATCTCAATTTATTGTCACAATATTGTTTTATTGCAATTATTTGTTAAATATAGACCTTTATTAAAGTTGCTCCAAAATATCTGTGAGTTCCATTAATTTAATTGTTGCCAAAAAAAAAATACGAGTTCATTTTCTTTCGACATAAAAATAAATACATTTAATCAAACGTGAACGTTAAAAAATTATAAAAAGTTAAATTATGCATCTCACGAAAATTGACGTCATAATCAATTTAAAGATTTTATACACATTGATAAAGTGCTAATGTAGTTCTATCATAGATATAGTAATATATATAGATCTCTCATCCCCATGTTATCGTAGAAAGATTTTTGATGCCGAAAAAAGATAAAAAATAAAAGCTTTGGAAACAGCCATTAAGTGGTATTGAAAAAAAAAAAAAAAAAAAAAAAGAAAGAAAGAAAGAAATATGAATTTGAAACTGTATCTGGAGTCTTCCATTCCCCTTTAGCAAATAAATTATTCATAAATTTTATTTGCTAAAATATTAGTATGTATTCCCGTGTGTATTCACTCGGGGAAAGACGGCCATATTTTGGTAAAAACGTCGTCTTTTCCCAAATGAAAAGGAATAACTTTTTTCTCCCCAATGATCACTCTATTCTATATATGCTATACTATATCTATGAGTTCTATACGCAAGCGAAGTGTGACTCACTGACCGTCTGTGCAGCCAAGAAAAAGATTTCCTATGTTAATTGCCCACTGGATTTTTTGTAAGAAATTATTAAAAATCGAGGAAATTTATTTCCCGATTTTAATCCTTATATTTGGGTATAGATATGTATTAGTTATCGCGGGTGTTAGATTGAATTATTTTGCTGTCAAATTGACAAAATTTTAATTTTAAATTTTTAAACTCTGTCGCCCTTGGCTTTTTTTATTATTATTATTATTATTTGGCGATCAAAAGCGTAACACGAAAATATACATGCCAGATGTATGCATTGTACGAAATGTAATATGTATTATTCATTGTACGTATGTATGACATGTAATATGTATTGTACGAAATATTGTTTCATATTATTCATTACTCTTTTAATATAAGTTGTTAAAATAACCATGATTTTTGAAAGGAATTAAATATTTTCGCCAGATAATTTGGCGATATTCTTTTTTTTTCGCCAAGGATGACAGAAATGAAATCTATTCCGCTGCAAAATATTAGTATCTTACATCAGATATTTTATTTAGACATTTGAAAACAAATTTGACTTCAAACTATGATAGAATATTTATCATTTTCCTTTTAATTTGTATATTATTAGTATATTAAAATTTAAAAGCATGGTATATAAAAAGTTTTTTTTTTTTTTTTTTTTTTTTTTTTTTTTTAAATCTTATAATTATTCTTATCTTAATCCTCAATGTTTCCCATCTTTATTGACTTGAATTTACTATTAAAATTTTAACATACTCAAAAACTTCTCATGACTTCGTTAAAATACACTAAACTTTTCCAAAATCTTTTTGTATTTAAAATGATACATGTATTTACTTTAAATGTCCAATATTTCATAAGATTTCCAATTTTAAAGTTTTAAAATATTTATCAAATTTACTTATTTTTCTGGTTTAGCCTTATTGTTTTCCCTTTTATAACTACAGCTGTTGCCCTCTTTAAAATATTTAAAATGATGAGGTCATTTAATAGTAAAATTATCCATTATAGCATATATTATATTTCACTCCTCCATAAAAATTGATTTTAAAATCGTCTGTTTCTTTTATACTTTTATTTTAATAGAATTTTAATAGAATTTAATTTATATATTAGTCATTTTAGCAATTTTATCCAAAGTAGCATTAGAAATAATATATATCACTTCTCCATTAAAATTTATAGGACCCTACAATAAAATTAATTTGTGCTTAATATCAACACTACGAAAATTTTTATCAATCGCTTCCAAATTTTGACCTAAGTTTCAAATCTCAACCCTGTGGGTTTTTACATCGGCTACAACGTTTTCGTCTTTGTTCGTAAATAATAATTTAACTGTACTAAATAGTTTACAGCCGTATAATTCAACGTATAACTTAGTCACAGCAACGCGTGGCCGGGTCTGCTAGTAATAGTATAAATTTCTGAGTTGAAGTTCGGTTAACTAAAATATTTTTAACATAGGAATAAACGAAAATTGTTTCAAATTAAACTTTTTAAGGCACTTTTACATTGTATACAAGGCATATATATCAGTTACATTTCTTTCTTCAAAATAAACTGGTTAATGGGAAATGCTGGGTTCGATCCCAGATCACGATCGACAATTTAACAGTTCCGAGTTTTCCGTTTTTTTTTTTTTTTTTTTTTTTTTTTTACTCGCGAAAATATGGACTTGGTTTCGTTAAAAAGGTGTTGGTGTTGATGTTTGGGATTAAGACCGATTGATTACACTTGCGTCCTAGGCCTGAGGGGGAGTGCCTTCAGTGGAGGACTTTCTAAGGGTTCGTAGCCCGTATTTACGCAAGTTTCGGAGAAAACCACGGAAAACTCCGAACGGCTAGACTGACGAGCGCAGCCTGGGATCGAACCCGGCACCTCACGTTTCCTTAAGAAGACTACTACGGAGGCGATGCACCTAGGCTTAATTACAGTCAATTAGCTTTAACTTCTAGATAACTACCTCCAAATAAAACATAATTAGCAGGGGGTGGGGTATAAATATCTTATATAATGTATATAAAACTGCCTTAATTATTTTCTAATGAATTATTTTCCTTCATAGTTTATTGCATTTTCTATATTTTGCATATTTCTAAAGCATTCATTAAAGTTTCTACATCAAGGAATAAAATTCTTAAAATAAAATACGGAAGTATTTATGAACAGGAAAATATATATAAGAAATAGCTGAAATTTATCCATAACATCGAAAATTATGTTAAATAAAATTAGGAAAAGTAAGAAAATAAAGTGTAAGTATATTGGAAAATATTATAAATATATGTATTCCTATGTGAGTTTTATGAGAACCAATTAAGTCTAATATAATTCACATATACAGTGGAACCTGTCTAAAGTGACCACCCCAGGGACCGATTAAAATGGTCACTATACGCAGGTGGTCACTTTATAAAGTCTCTTTAAAATTGGAAAATGGTCACTTTAGTCAGGAAAATGGTCACTTTAGTCAGGTGGTCACTTTACCAAGGTGGTCACTTTTACAGGTTCCACTGTATTTAAATTTTGTCATTCCCAACTTCGTTTAAAAAATTAATGCTGCTATCGAGAGTCGTCAATAGATGGCGCGAGGGTCAGCCGTGATAGCAGCCTCAGTCAAAATCGGGACCATTTTCGTAATACGCCGTTGGATCTCCTATTTATTCTAGCTTCATGCTTCGTACAATACATATTATGAAAATGTACATCTTGCGTGTATATTTTTGCATTACGTTTTGATCGCCAAATCCAAAAGCCACCAAGGATGATAATTATCAAAGTTATACCAAATTTGCAAAGGAAACTCTAACTTCGTAGAAACATAAATACCGCATTGTGAAGAATGTTCACTTTTCTATGTAGATGCTACTAATGGATCAATTGTATACAGTGATAAATTAATAAAGGAAACATGAAAATGGATCATTCGAGACAACAGCATTTGTTGCTACCGAAAATCTTTAAAAACTAATTAAATTTTATTTAATTTTGCGCCGACTTCAAAAGTTATGATTAATTGTAGTGTTATAGGTTGTTTGGCGAAGGAAATTATTTTATACTTTTACGGGCAATTTACAGTTTCATTTCGTACCAATTTTTTTTTTTTTTTTTTTTTTTTTTTAGTTGTTTGAATAGTAGTTGCTTTTTGGAGTCGGTTCTATTTTTTTTACAAAAAGATTTTATGTAGATAAAATGAAGAAAGAGGAGTTGTTAAATAACCAAAAGAGAAAATTATAATAGGGTGTTTGGGTATTTTTCTTTATATAGTACACGATGCTTAATTTAACGCTATTTTACCAAACACGTAGATCATAATGATAAAGAATAATTCATTGTGTCCCCGTAAAAACCTACAAATGCTAGATTCACCAAAATGCTTATAGTTAATGCAACAGTGACTTATAATATTTATATAAATTTTCAGTTCCATCGGATAAGGCATTTAGACGCTATCGCACTATAAAGTTTGAGCCCATATGCCACAATTATAAAGAAATTTGCATTTTGTCCCTGTAAAAAGAACCATAAGTGCTAGAGTCTCTAAAGTTCATAAAGTTCGTGTGACGGTGACGTATAACATGTATATAAATTTTCAGTTAATTTGAATAAGGAGTTTACTCGCAGTCGCACTTTAAATAATTTAAGCCTATAGGTCTTAATGATGAACAATTTTTAATTTTGTCCCTGCAAAACTCGTTAAGTGCTAGAGTCACCAAAATCCATACCATTTGTGCGGTGGTGATCTATAAACTCGTATATAAATTTTCCACTCAAGCGGATAATGGATATAAATTTTCCACTCAAACATTTAGATGCTATCGCACTTTAAATAATTTCACCCCATAGGCCATAATGATACAGAATTATTTGTTGTGTCCCTGTAAAAAAAAACTAAAAGTGCTAGATTCACCAAAACCTATATAGATCGTGAAACTGTGACCTCTAATATGTGTTATAATTTTTTTGTTCAATTGAATAAGGCGTTTAGACGCTATCGCACTTTTTAAAATTTGGTCCCATAGGTCGTTATGATAAAGAATTTTTCTTTGAGTCCCTGTAAAGAAACTATAAGTGCTAGATTCACCAAACTCTATGCAGTTCATGCAACTATTACCTATAATATGTGTATAAATTATTTTTTCAGTTTAATAAGGTGGTTTGACGCTATCGCGCTTTTTAAAATTTGATCCCATATAGGCCATAATGATAAGGAATTTTTCTTTCTGTCACTGTAAAAAAACTATAAGTGCCAGATTTTCTAAAATCTATACAGATTGAGTAACTGTGACCTATACTATGTGTATAAATTTTTTGCTCAATTGAATAAGGCGTTTAGATGCTGTCGCACTTTTAAGATTTTAGTCCCATAGACCATAATGATAAAGAATTTTTCTTTGTGTCCCTGTAAAAAAAACTATAAATGCCAGATTCACCAAAATCAATAGGGTTCGTGCTATGGTGACTTGCAACATGCGTTCCAACTTACAGCTCATTCGAACAAAGCGTTTAGACGCTAGCGTGTTCACACATACACACACATATATCATCGTAAAAATAGTGAATACGGACTCAGGGGACCTGAAAAACGCATAGAAACACAAAAATCTCGAATTCGGATTTTTGACATGATTACAATACTTTCCTTACATACGTATGTTCGGAAGATAAAAAAAAAAAAAAAAAAAGGAGTTGAAAAAATAAAATAAATAAAAAATCTGTAGCGTGGTGTAATACTTAATTAAATTCAAAGTTGGGGTTTGTATACACACACTGGCCAAAGAATTAGAAACTTTAGATTAATATTTTATGGACCTCTTTTTGCTCATTGGGCCCCCTTTTTCATAGGTGTGCATTTATATCCATAGAATACCATGTATTTTTACACAGATTTTAAGATGTCCTGTAAATTGGATGGAAGAGGGGGATTGCTGTAGGATGCGCCTATCCATCATATCTCAAACATTTTCTACTGGATTAAGATCCGGGCTTTACGGAGGCCAGGAAAACTGGTCGAAGTCAGATTGCTGGTTATTGAGCCAACCTCGAATGATTCTGGCACGATGTATAATTGCATTATCAGCCATGAAGAATCTGCCACCCTCAGAATAAAAATGCAATATTGCATAATATTGCAGGATGTACTTAGTTTATCAGTATTTTCCCAGGTTATTGTATGGCTTTTGATTACCCTCAAGTAGCACCAGAGGACCACTTTTATGCCAGATGAACATTTCCCACATCATCATAGCAGGTTTTGCATACTTACATCGCTATCGAGCATTTGTAGAAACTCTCTCTGGTTTTTAATTCATTGGCCAGTATGGGTAGCAAACTTAATTTCAATAATTACATAGAATAATTATTGGAATTCCTATAATTGAATATCATGCAACTTCTTTCACAACGTTCCTATACTCGACAAGATATCATGTAGCTTTAAAATATTTCATACTGGCAGGCTTACCGCTTTATCGGACACTATATTTAAAATAAATTCCCAAAATTGAATCTCTATTATATATATATATATATATTAGGGGTTGGAATCGATTAAGAGTTTTAACTGGGTTAATCGTAGTTCATTAATCGATTAATCGGATTTTTAATCGATTTTTACTTTTCTTTATATAATTTTATTTGAACAATGAATAAAAATCTCCTGTGTATGTATATATAAATAAATAAATAAATATATATATATATATATATATATATATATATATATATATATATTGAGATAGTTCCCAACTAACCATAAAAATGATATAGAAGTTAATTTAACTAGTAACTTAAACAATAAATAATAATAAACGTGCAAATAAA
Organism: Salticus scenicus; assembly: GCA_963930645.1. Classification (NCBI taxonomy): domain Eukaryota; kingdom Metazoa; phylum Arthropoda; class Arachnida; order Araneae; family Salticidae; genus Salticus; species Salticus scenicus. Next base: position 122,724,393 of record OZ005662.1, on the reverse strand, counting down.
TAATTAAAAAAGAGAACCTCATAATTTTTTCTAATAAATGAAAAACTATTTTAAATACGAAGATAATGCAACACTTTGAAAACCAACTGCAAATATTCATACGTGATAGAGAATTTATAAATTATTTTTTATCTTATGAAATACATTTCCTGGTTAAACTTAGATTTAATTGTGAAGATATTTAATTAAAAATATTTAATTTTATTGCCTCTTAATTATTGATATAATAATAATAATAATAATAATAATAATAATAATAACATAATTAAAAAATATCTAATAAAAATTAAATTGTATTCACTCATATATAATGAAAGATTAGAATGAAACTCACCTACGTGTTTATTTCCAAATATATATATACTATTTTAACCAATCCTTTAAACATACAAGCACTGTCTTTCCTCTTTTCTCTATCAACAAAAATGTATCAACTTCTATTGATTTTTTTTTTCATCATTTGAGGAAAGATTTTTAGAAAGTATTTTAGCAAAATATGTGAAAAAAAATATTTTGTAGGCAAAATAGCATTTTAAATTTTTACTTGAATCGAGTTACTTGTAGTCTGAAAATTTTAATCGGAATTTCAAAATTTTTAATCGAATTAATCGGGTCGATTAACTCGATTAAAAAAATTGATCGGGTCAAAGCATTGATCGATTAACCGAACCGATCAATCGATTAATTGGCACAGCCCTAATATATATATATATATAGATATATAAATTTAACCTTGCTTCATGTACCTGCTGCATCCGGCAGCGTTTTTCTTGGCCGTGATGTGTCGGATCCCGGCTCTCACTGCGTGCGACAACGTCTTTACCGAGCATTTAAATTTGGCTATTTATCGGAAGACAGGAGGAGCTGCTATACAGGAACTATAATTTTACAAATGATTCTATCTCAGTGTAAGCGAGGCCTAGTCAATCGGTTTCTTTCAGTACTCTGGAATAATAATAAAATTATAAGTACAATAAATTTATATGTATAGCCGTTGCTAAGGTATGCAGACGATTGAAATGAAAGAATAAATTTAAGAAAATGAAACAGAAAAAAAGAATGGATGAAATTTAAAATAATAATGATAATAAAAACTCGAAACTCGAAAACATCTTGATGAGGTGTACCCCTGTTGGGACCAAATTATACTTGCTCTCTTGTTCATAGTTCTGTGACCAATAATTTGAGATTCAGGGCACAGACAGACACAGAGACTTACTGGCAGATACTTCTTTTTATTATACAGATTAAAATAAAGAGTAAAACTTCTCCTTTTGAATTCTTTGTGAAAGTCATATTTCGATATAATGATAATAATAATAAATAAAAGCCACTTTGACCTAAAAGTTGTTGAATTTTTTGATTTTGCCTTGGGACGGAATTATCCTATACCTATGGAAATTTTCTTAAACAACGTTATTTATAGCTTCTCGGTCTCGGTAGTTCTTTTTTTTGTTAAAACTTCATAAGTGAAGAACTCGAGTAAAAGAGATTCAAATGTAAAATTTCCAGACAGTATCTATTTTCATTTTTGACTATTGTTCTTAGGACAATGAAAATGCAAGAGATGTTTATAATCGTGATATATACATTTTATCACACATTCTGAGGAAAGTTACGACAAATAATAAAATCCGTCCCTCGTGTAAATACCAACTGCTCATTTAAAAAAATTTCCAGCGAAATTGAAAAATGCTTATGAATTCGATTTCGTCCGTATAGTTGTGATCATCTGTATAGCTTACAAGGAAACATTCAAAAGGTGTCGTCTTCAGAAAATATTGAAAAAAAAAAAATATATGTGATTCTACTCTTTATAAAACAGAAGAAAGTGAAAAAATTATCGGCTGAAATGAATTACAGTGACCACAAAAACTTATAAAAATTAAGCATTTTTGGCGATTTAGCGCTGATTGGCGATAAATTCGCTAGCACTGAGATTGCCGTGTGCGAACATAACCGTGTTATGCTTCTCCGCCAAGTACTCAAAATCAGTCACATAACGGTGTGAGGCCGCCAAATATGCTTAATTTTGATAATTTTTTCTGGTCGCTGTAATTCATTTCAGCCGATAATTTTTTCACTTTCTGGTGTTTTATGAAGAGTAGAAGAACACATATTTTTTTCAATATTTTTTGAAGACACCTTTTGAATGTTTCCTTGTTAGTCTGTATAGCAATCCGTCCGTGTATTCATTTCCATGAGCATTTTTAAGGGGTTTAGGTTTAAGATGTAGGGTGAGGAATTGCGACTTAAAGTGGATTCGAAATCACTACGAACCGCCATAACTGAATCGGGATTATAACCCGGCATCTGCATTTGAAGGAAGAAACGTTAATTGTTCGGCTACCAGATAGTCTAAGTATTTTTTTTAAGATGCCTTGAAATTAATATACAGTAGCCGCCGCTTTATAAAATACTGTTCGTTTTCATCAAAATGATTTTATTAAGCGGTTGATTTTTATATCCGGCGAACATGCCCGAACTCAATAAAAGAGTATTCATTATCTAAATATGGAAAGAAATTGTTTGCCCTTCTATCTATTAACTAATCTTCCGCAGGAATGGAGTTTTCGTTACTTATCATTCATGTAAAATTTTCAGCTTTTAAAGACAAAATTACATAAAAGGGGGAAATTTTCTTTGTCCTGGCATTATTGTATTTATCGAGAAGTGCTGCGTTGATGACTTTTGCTTTTTCTATTTATTTTCGCTTGCGGTTCACTCTTCCGTTTGGTACATATTAGGCACTAATATCATCTTAAACCTTATGTTTACATGAAGAAAATTGAGAAAATTCAAGCCTCGATGTCGCCTTCCTTTGACTATACATTTGAAGAAAACGATCATACAAAATTTTACGCTTTACCTTCAAAATAAAAAATTTCCGCTTGCATATCTTGCAGTTAAGTTGCTTCAAAATGAAAACTAGAAACTCTATTTGAATATTTAACGACAGACAAAAATACTCATTGGCGAATCATTTGGCGAATTCGTTCCTTGAACTCATAACTACAACACATAACGGCGTTTTTTTTTTTTCCTTTGAGTCTTAAAGTTTTTGACAAAGAGTAATAATGTGATGGCTTGCTATTTTTTCTTTTTTTCATTTCAAAAATCCGGTGAGAAAATATAATTCGTTGTTTAGCTTATATACATGATCATTTTTACTGTTGAAGAAATTTCCTTTTGAGTTTATTAACCGGCGATGCTGATTTTATTAAGCGGCGATTTTTGTTGATTTGATTCCGGACCCAGAAATTTGATCAGATTAAGCGGGTGATTTTATTAACCAGTGATTTTATAAAGCGGCGGGTACTGTATATTATTCAAGTTTACTCTAGCAAGTTTTGTATCGAAAATAGTAAAAATAGCCTTATTGATTTGTATACAAGAACTGACGAAAGAATTAAGTTGCATTAAAATCTGTTAGAGGCATAATTACTAATTTTCCTAATTTTCCAGAGGGGTTTTTTCCAGATTTTTTTAATAATAATTTTTAATTTATTAAATCGCAGAAAATTTATTTGAAATAATTTTTATTTAAATAGTGCTGATAAATTTTACCCAGAATATGGAAATGGTGCAACTATAAAGTCGCACGTCTTAAAATATATTTTAAAATCTTTATGCAGCGCAAAACATAATGAAAATAACATGCATTATTCAGTTTCAGAAAAGAAGTTTTTTTTCCTTTAGAATATAGCGTGATATTATTGGTTTATATGGCCGCATAAAAATATTCAGCTATATTATAAGAAAAAAGTGGTGAAAATTTCATCTATTGTGTTTTAAAAGGTATAATTAACTCTTTTCGACAAAGTTGGACTTTTGCCCCTATATTTGTACATTGTTCTATGTATCCACAATCCTTATTTCATAAATATTTTTAGAAATCTGTTACATTTCACAAGTTAACCGATGTATATTTTCAGTTACATGCAAATTTAAAAATTAGGGTTAACTATCTTACACTTTCTCTTTAAAAACAAAACTACAAAGTTTTTGTAATTTTTTTTCCCTATAATTAAAAGGTATATATATATATATATTTATCAAATATAACAAAACTACAAAGTTTTTGTAATTTTTTTTTTTTACTATAATTAAAAGGTATATATATATATACATTTATTTATTTATCCAATTATTATTTCTGTGGTCCTTTATTTACTCTCTCCGTCATTAAGTTTAATGATCCTTTTTTATTATTATTATTCATGTCGGCGTAAGTAATTTACATTGTTTTTGTCTCTTATTGGTTCTTAATCTGTAACGCAACATTTTTGTGTCAGTCTTACCTGAATGTTACAATCAGTTTTATTTTTATTGTGTTGGTATTGTTTTGTATCTATTAATTGCTAAATATTAAGGTTAAATTTTATTACGAAAACTATATATATATATATTAATTTAATTATTAATTTATTAGTTAAGTAATCAATCTATTTATTTATTATTAATTAATTAATTAATTAATTAATTAATTAAATTATTAATTTTTTGATTACTTTAATTATTTTAAATTTAATTATTATAATATATATATATATATTACTATAATTAAAAAATATTCATATATATTTATTAAAATATATATATAAATGTTGGTAAAATACATTGAATATTAAGCGATTTACAATGGATAAATACAATTGGAAAGTGTTTAATATTCCAAATAAAACGCATGATTTACCTTTCTTTTTTCTATATTTTAACTAATTTATATAAATTAATTTTTTATAAATTAATTTAAATTTATCTTTACACTGAAGTTTTCTTACATGTTGACGCATACAAATTTTAATGTATACAGGTTTATTTTCTAAACTGGTGATCGTGTAGTTAATTTATAACCTTTTTATACTCAAACACACTGTTTTTTTTAAAAATAAATTTGAATATTTTATTTATTATAATCCTGGTAAGGGAGTTTAATATCAATCTAATTTGTTTACACGATAATTCCGTTTTCACATTTTCAATTACTGGGTAACTTAATTATAAAATTTTTAAATTCAATTATAAAACTTCATTAAATATTAATTTAAAGTTTATGAATATATTTCAGATTAATTGAAGAAAATCTTAAAGTTATTATCCGAGAAATTCTTTTATTTTCTTATTTTTACCGTTTTCGAAATGGGATATATCTTAAAATTTTAAGAATACTAAATCAAGTAAATTTACATATAACCATTGATATTTGTTTTCATATAATACTAAATAATCCATAAAACTTTCAAGGATTAATTTAATAGTTAGGATTATTTTTGCACTAAATTAAAGTTCATTTAAAACATTTCAACCAAAACTATTCTCTTTTGCGTGTTTTTAAAACAACTACTAAAGCCTTTATCTATTGAAACTTATTTATTAATGTTGATTTAAATATCTTAAATTAATTAACTTCAGAAAAGTTATGTAAGATGCGTCATATTATATCTGGAGTAATAGAAAGAAACATACACAAATAAACATAATGAAATCAAAAATTTTTATTTAAGGTACTGTAATTTGGAATATTTAAAATATTTCTAACACCCACATGTATATTGCATTTTCCTGTAAAGAAATATATGAATACGATCCCTTTTAACTCATCAATTCTCAGAGTCATCGGAAATTGAGAGATGTGTAACATTTTTTTCTGAACATAGGGCCGCGGTAGCCCAGTCGGTAGAGCTCCGGCCTCGTAATTGGAAGATTGCGGGTTCGGTACTCGAGCCGGCCAAAGACCGTCGTGTACACTAATGGTGGCTGGTGCACGCAAAATCTGTCGTGGCCGCAAAGTCCTCCATGTTCCCATCAAAAATTATACCTCTGGGGGTCACCGAAGCGGGAGAGCCCTCCCTTCCGTGGATGATCAAAATTGTGATGGCATGTCTCCGGACCACCTCTAGGGGGTGTGTCCCAGACCGTCGCCAATTGCCCCTCTGCGCAGCATTAGTGCGACGTAAAACCCACCAACCACCAACCACCACCTTTTCTAAACATAAACAAGTTTTTTTTTTTTCCCCTTAAATTTATTTTCAATGGCTAGGCAAAAGCTACAGAGGACTATAAAGTTACAAAAGAAATTATAAATAACATAACGTAGAACAAAAGACCGAAGTCATTGCCCAAGGAGCGATCTTGCCTCCCAATATGTCGACTCTTCTGTAGAACCTCGAAGAGCCTCACAACGGAGCAGATGGTCCTTGTCCATTACTTCTCCTGAATCACAAAGTGGGCAAGTAGAATCGTTTAAGATACCTATGCTATTCAAATGAGCGGCGAGGCAGTCGTGTTCTGTAGATAGGCGGAAAGTCACAACTGCCTTACGTCTTGGTTTATCAAGAATAAGAGGACTTAAATTCCTCTAAATCTCGTAAGGCATTAGATTTAAATAAATTTTTATAAAACAGTTTAATCCTACAGTGAGAAATGGCGGTATTAGAATGTTGCAATAAGCTGGTACCTCTTTTTGCAAGGAAGTCCGCTTGTTGATTGCTCCAAAGGCCACAATGGCCAGGCACCCACTGGAGAACAATTTGTTTCGCCTTTAAAGTGAGAGTTCTCAAGGATTATTGAAATTGGTATATTTCAGGTGTTAATGGATGATCAACTGTGCTAATTGATACATAAACAAGTATATTCTTACGCATTATTTGTTTCTATATGAAGTCAATATGATAAAGATTGATATACTTTTGCTGGCAACACTGTGCTTATGTCATTTGTTATTTTTACTTTCTCTTAACCATATGTATGGAAGAGAAAGTATTGTTTTTGGGTCAAATTCTTGAAATTGAATTTTTGTTATATTTGCACGTTCTAAGGTCTCCTGAATCCGAAAAACATGTTTATAGTGGTTCGTCTGTGCGTGTGTGTCTGTGTATGTTATCAGCATATCTAAAGAACAAATAGTAGTAGAAATTTCAAACTCGATATTATAAGTCTGTCACATATTATGATGCTACACTAAACTTTTTGTTGAGATCAAGCAAATGGTTTATGTACAGGAAAATACAAGAGAATTCAAATGCATTATGTCTATGGGAAAATTTCTGATAAGTAAAATGCGACATCTACAGACTGCCCTAAAGAAAATGGAATTAACATATTTTTTTGTTTATTTCTGTTTTTCATATAAAACTAAATTTAAGGACACAGTGTGATGTGCATATAGTTTATAGACAATATACAGAGTTACCGATATTATACTAAACGTTCTTTTCTACTGAATGTAATTGATGTAAGTGCTTTGCTATATTTTACTATGTCGACGAACACTGCTCAGGTAAAAAAAAAATAATTTTTCATACTCATACTGTAAACAAAGTATTCTTTTTATTTCAGTTTTCAACTCTGGTTTTTTGTATAATATCAAGTTTTGAGGTTTTCTGATTACGATAGTCCAATTTTTAACGGTTGTTCTGTTATCAACACAACTTAAAAACAAATAACTGCTGGAAATTCAACGTTGGTATTTTGAATTTCGTTTTAGGTTATAACTTTAAAATTTCATTAAACTTGGCAAAACAACAGCCAAGTTTTTTTTTTTTTTTTTTTTTTTTAAAGTTGTAGGCACAATAATTGAATGGGTAGTTGAGGGGGGCGTATCTCCCCTCACACAGAATTATATGTCAAATTAAACTAATCCTAAACCTATACTGGACTATTTTGTACACTGAACTTCGTTATTTTACATTACTGATCTTAACGCCTTCCGCTCCAGGCTAGCTGTAGTGTAAATGTCTGAAATACCAGATTATAATTTTGAAATAGTATCGTATACTTTCTTTGGACGTATGCACGTACGTCCATGGTATTAATGGCCATTGACACTTGGACGTACACACGTACGTCCCTGGAGTGGAAGGGGTTAAGATTTAATATGCACAACCTATCTTTATTATATTAAAATGCAGGTTAAGAGAAAGTCGTGTGAGTGACACACCAGTTTACTCAGATTACTTTTTTTTTTTTTTTTCAATTTTTCCCCGCTATTGAAAACATCTTGTATTTTCGTCTGTTCATATTATAAGTTGAAAAAAATTATGTCCAAAGTATAAGTGTAAAATTTTTTTGTTATTGTATGTAATAAATTAAAATATAATCTATAAAATAAATGCCTTTTAGCAAAGGAACAACTCAAGTACTAAATAATAAATATAATGAATAAGTAATAAAATAAACGCCTTTTAGCAAATTAACAACTCAAGTAGTAAATAATAAATATAATCAATAAATAATAAAACAAACGCGTATTCCTTTAGCCTAAATATTACATAAAAAAAGCAAACTGAGTTTTTTTTCTTTTTCTAACAAGTCATGGGAATTAACGAGTTGATATTGCAAGTTTCAGTTAAAATTACTAACCATGAAGCTTTATTTAAATTCTTTTAGGAACATAAAATAATATTTATCTTATTTACTAATAAAAACAGCAGAATCATTGCTCTATTTATCACATAGGCCTTTCAGGTTCTGCACTACAGAAAATCATTCACACAAACTATTTTGAAAACTAATTTTGTTTTACCTAGAAGAGTAGATTTTTTGCAACGCTTTGCGTGTGTTTGCTAGTATTGTTTTTTAAGTATGAGTTCTAGTTCGAACTTTACATAAAAACACTTTTTTTTCGTAATATTCTTATTATTAACCCTGGTACCATCTGTGGAACATAAACAGTGTGGTCATAATTCGTTATGTAGCGCGATCTAATTCCAAGAATGGAATCCAAGTTTGTAGGAAGATTAAATTAGACGGGACACGAATGATTCCGTAAAAATAAATAAATAAAAAGTTTGAAAATTTATCGCTAGGAGAATATGTGACGCTGTTTTATTTTCTAAGTAAAACTTTTCTCGCAGTTTCTGTTTTAATAATGATGACTACTCACTTTTTTTAAGCATCGATTTGTCCCATTTATTATTTTGAAATGGGGGACACCTCGCTAATGTGTCCGCGACAAAAGCTTTACTTACAAGGAAACATTTAGAAGGTGTCGTCTTCAAAAAATAGTGGAAAAAATATATGTGATTCTACTCTTCCTAAAACACCAGAAAGTGAAAAGATTATCGGCTGAAATAAATTACAGCAACCACAAAAAATTATCAAAATTAAGCATACTTGGCGATTTCACATTGTTAGGCGATTGATTTTGAGTACTTGGCGGAGAAACAAAACACGGTTCTGTTCGTACACGGCAATTTCGGTGCTACCGAACTGAACGCCTAACTGCGCTAAATCGCCAAATATGCTTAATTTTGATAATTTTTTGTGTGGTCGCTGTAATTCATTTCAGCCGATAATTTTTTCACTTCCTGGTGTTTCATGAAGAGTAGAATCACATATATATTTTTCTATATTTTTTGAAGACGACACCTTTTGAATGTTTCCTGGTTAGAAAAATAGCGCAACATATTTGACCCATTCTTGCCGTCAGGAGGCGGGCTGTTCTTCCACTGGAGATCGTCTGCCTATTTTTATATTTTTATTGATTGGCAACATGGTTTTTTCTGATGATAAAAAGTTTTGTTTTTCTGTTGTAAGAGAAGGATTGTGAATCCACAAGGATATGGAAGAGCGTTCTTCTGACGCTCGACAGCTAATATTAAATGCTTGGCAGCTAATATTAAATATTGTGATAGCTGCAGATATTAATGAAACAATTATGTACATAAAATGTAAATAGTGCGTCTAATTAAACGTTTGTGTCGTGAAACTTGAGCTGTGTTCATTTCAACTACTTTGTGATTACTTAGAATAAGCCGGCGAAAAAGAACAAGACCTGTCGGGTAAGAAATATTTTATCCTCTTTCTTATGAAATTTATAAAACCTGACGGGACATTTAATGGCGCCCGTTCACAGGGACGCCGGTAGAAAAATTTGTTCTAAGTAATAAATTCTAATTTGTTCTAATGAATAAATTATAGAAATAGAATATAATTTATTCTAATTGAAATATGATCTCATTTTTATGAGAAGATAACATTAAAAATTTGAAATACTTTTTGTAAGTATTATTGAGAATAATTTTGAAAACATAAAATGTATGTTTATTTTTGAACTGCTCATTTGATATTTGGAACAATATGAAGAATTTGTTTATGTTGAAGAAAATGTTAATACATATTCTATGAATGCATATTTTGAGTTTACATTGATTTTGCATATTTTGATTTAATAAAGAAGATTATTATTTTATATGAAAATTGTTATTTTGAATCAAAGTGTTCGAAAATTGAATGTTTTTGTTCTCAAAACATTATTTAGAATTCTAAAATTTCTTCCCAGAATTACTTTCGATTTCGGAATATTTTTTATTCTCGTTTTATGAAGCTTTGATTTGAAGTGTTTGTTTATTATTTTATCAGTCTTTATTTGAATTATGGAAGCCGCAACTAAATTACGCGGTTCTTATCGAGGTACCTTTACAAAATTTACTGAAAAGGTAAAAAACCTTTTAGAAACTGAAACTTGTGACATCGATTCTTGTGCTGGGTTCTTAGCACAGTTACAAGAAAAATATTCCAGAGTTGAAACGCTTGATAAAGAAATTCTTCAAATTTTACAAGTTGATGAAAAATGTACTCAGACCATGTTGGATAGCGAAATCGAAAGTGCTGATAATTATAGTAGTACTTATATTGATTTAAAAACAAAACTTGAACGTAGAATAAATTTACCTTCGGATTTAAATTCAAGTGTACTAGAAAACGAAGGTAATTCTAAAAGAAGTTTTAAATTACCAAAAATTGAATTACAAAAGTTTGATGGTAATTTAAAGGACTGGTTATCATTTTGGGGATTATTTAAGAAAATTCATGAAGATCCAAATATTTCGGAGGTAGATAAATTTCAGTATCTACTTCAATCTACTCAAAAGGGGTCTAGAGCCAGAGAAGTCGTAGAATCTTTTCCCGTAACAGCTGAGAACTATTCACAAGCGGTTGATTGTTTACATACAAGATTTGGCAGGGAAGATGTACTAATTGAAGTTTATGTTAGGGAATTATTAAGCCTTGTGCTAAGTAATACTGTAAATCAGGAACATAAATTACCAATTGTGAAGCTTTATGATAAATTAGAAACACAGTTACGATCTTTAAAAATGCTTGGTGTAACAAGCGATAAATATGCCTCAATGTTATACCCATTAGTTGAATCTTGTTTACCAATAGATCTTTTGCGTATTTGGGAAAGACACTTGAATTCTGTTTCTCTTAGTTCGGAAGATAAATCTTTTAATAAATTAGAAACTTTAATGCAGTTTTTACGTAATGAAATTCAAGGTGAAGAAAAAATTAATTTAGCGACAAGTGGATTTGGTTTTGAAAACAAACCCAAGAAATTTAACACAATGAAATCTAAAAATTTTCTAACACACAATAAAATTATTCCAACAGGTATGGAACTTTTAACCTCGTCCCAAGGTAAACAAAACCGAGAGCAAGAGTGCGTGTTCTGCGATAAGCCACATCTAAGTGCGGAATGTAGAAAAGTAGCAAACTTGACTTATGATCAAAGAAAACAAAATGTTATGAAACGGGGAGGCTGCTTTAAATGTTTAAAATTGAACCACATTTCTAGTTCGTGTAGAAGTAGATGTAACTGTGCGATTTGTGGGAAACCCCACCATACTCTTCTCTGTAAGAATGATCCGAAATCAGCTGCGCACGCACAAAGGGTTAAAAATGACAAGAATACTTCCGATCAAGATACAACATTATCAAATGTTTCATCAACTCCCAGTGTTTTGCTACAGACACTCGTGATTAATTTAAGAGGTGAAAACAGAATTTTAAAAATTCGGGCGATTATTGATTTCGCTTCACAAAGGTCTTACATATTAGAAAACACTGCAAAAAAGATTGGATACAAGCCAATAAGAAAAGAAAAACTGAAGCATTCTTTATTTGGTGGTTCGAACACGAATACTTTGACACACAATGTTTACAAAGCTTACCTTTCTGATGTCAGCGAAACTTATCGTTGCAATTTTGAAGTTTTGAGTCAGCCTACAATTTGTTTTACTATGCCACCGGTCACTCAAGAACTGTGTGAAGATGATTTATCAGGTACGGGGATATATTTAGAAGATTGCCTTAACCCCATAGAGCTCCTTATAGGTGCAGATGTAGCTGGCAAATTAATGACAGGAAAGCTGAAGAATCTGAAATCCGGCCTGACCGCTATTGAAACAAGGCTAGGTTGGACTGTTATGGGACGCACTAAGAAGTTTACTGAAGATACTGAAAACCTTGTAGTCACTTCGATGTTAGCTAGAGAAGTAAAAATTTCTGATCTGTGGGAACTAGATGTCCTAGGAATTAAGGATCCTGCAGAGAAACAGTCAAAGGAAGAACTTGAAGAAGCATCCAAAAATCATTTTGAGAAAACTCTAAGTAGAGATGATGACGGACGCTATGTTGTAAAATTACCATGGATAGAAGGACACCAAGAACTCCCAGATAACAAAACAATTGCTGAACGAAGGCTAAAATCAACTGTGAGGACTCTGAAGAATAAGGGTCTTATTGAAGATTATGAAGAAGTTTTTTGTCAGTGGCTTGGTGAAGAAATAATTGAAGAAGTAAATACTGATGAATTCGAGAAGATAGATTGCCATCATCTGCCTCATAGAGCAGTTATAAAAGAGCATTCAACGACAACAATTCGTCCTGTTTTCGATGCTTCTGCAAAAGAAAAGAACAGTTACTCTTTGAACGATTGCCTAGCTAAAGGTCCAAACTACATGGAGTTGATTCCTAACATTTTGAATAAATTTCGTTTGAACAAGTATGGGATAGTATCAGACATTCGCAAAGCATTTCTACAAATAAGAATAAACGAAGAAGATTGTGATTTTCTAAGATTTCTGTGGTGGGAGGGCGGTGATCCTAATAAAGTGAAGATTTACAGACATCGTCGAGTAGTATTTGGGGTAAACTGCAGCCCATTTCTTTTAGGAGCTACTCTAAATTTCCACCTAAGTAATGTTCCAGATTATTTGCAAGAGACTGCTTCTAAACTTAAAAACTCTATGTATGTCGACAACTGTGTTACAAGTTGCAGTTCCGAAGAAGAAGTAGTTAATTTTATGGCACAATCTAAAGAAATCATGTCAGCGGGATGTTTTGATCTTAGAGGATGGATAGGTAATGGTCTACCACCAAGTGTGTACGGAATTCCTGAAGAAGATTTTCCCGAGACTGTCTCAGTTTTGGGCTTAAATTGGAATATTCTGGAAGATACTCTATACTGTAGTTTAAGGTTTGAAGAGTGCGAAAATGCAAATCTAAGTAAGCGATTTATCCTGTCCTTAGCAAGTAAGATTTTTGACCCATTGGGTTTCTCTGTCCTGTCACTTTAATTGCAAAGATCATAATGCAAGAATGTTGGCGTAGGAAACTGCCCTGGGATGCCAAGCTACCAGATGACATCGAGAAAAAATTTCTGAAATGGGAAAATGCATTAAAATGCTTGGAAGGCATTAGAATCCCTAGAAGGATATTAGAAAATCATGCTCTAAATACAAATGTGTCATTCCATGTGTTTTGTGATGCATCAAGCCACGCTTATGCAACTTGTATATATATCAGAGAAGAAAATAATTTTCATGTGAGATGTCAATTGGTTCAAGCTCGTGCTCGAGTAGCACCCTTGAAATCAGTCTCCATACCGAGACTAGAATTATTAGCATGTTGTTTAGGTGTTAGATTAATGAATTCTATAAAAGGAGACTTCTGTGACAGCCAAGTTCAAACTTTCTATTGGTCTGACTCCATGAACGCATTGTTCTGGATAAAAAATCAAGAACCATGGGGAGTATTTGTGCTGAATCGTACCAGAGAAATAAGATCTTTGAGTCATCCCAACGACTGGAGATACGTCCCGGGTAACTTAAATCCAGCTGACCTTCCATCAAGAGGTTGCAATGCTGATGCTTTACTCAAATCCCTTTGGTGGGAGGGTCCGGAATTTTTGAAGACACCAACGAGTCAATGGCCGAGACAAGAAATCTCACCCGAAATACAGATTGTCAATTCAGAGAAAAAAAGGTCGATCATTTCTGCTCTAAGTACTGAAACTACTGAGAAGTTTTATGAGAGATACTCGTCTTACGTGAAATTATTAAGAGTTACGGCGTGGATATACAGATTCATCTCGAATCTTCGAAATCATTCTAAACGAAATTCTGGGGATCTTACAAATAAAGAACTTAAACATGCTGAATTAATCCTGTTAAAGATGGTTCAAAGGGAAGACTTTCCTAAAGGAATAGATGATCGTTTACGAAAACTTCATCCCACCGTTGACAAAGATGGCCTTCTAAGGGTAAAGTCTCTTATACTTAGAAGTAAAGATAATACAGACTTTCGTTTGCCTATCATTTTACCAGGAAATCATTACATCGTGCAGAAATTGATAGAATGGAAACATAACGAATTAAACCACGCAGGAGTACAAATATTAATGAACCATCTCCGAGAAAAATATTGGATTCTCAGGTGCAGAAAGTCCATACGGCAAGTTACCTTACGTTGTATAAGATGCAAACGCTTCACCGTAAATTCTGTTCAGCCTGAAATCACCGCCTTGCCGGAAGACAGGATCAGAGATGCTGCTATCTTTGAAATTACCGGGGTTGATTTAGCCGGACCTTTGTACTTGAAAAATGGTAAAAAATGTTGGATTGTGCTGTACACCTGCGCTGTTTACAGAGCGGTACATCTTGAATTATTAACATCATTATCCTCTGAAGCATTTTTGCAAACCCTGCGAAGATTTGTTGCGAGAAGGGGTCGACCTTCTGTAATATACAGCGATCGAGGCACAAATTTTTCAGGAGCTTCGAAGCTATTTACTGATCCTATACTTGCAAAAATACGGAAGGAAGCCCTAGTACAGAACATAATATGGAAGTTTATCCCCCCAGCTTCACCATGGTGGGGTGGCTGGTGGGAACGCTTAATAGGCTGTACAAAGCAAATTTTGAGAAGAGTATTAGGACGAGCAGCTCTAGATTTTGAAGAACTTTACACAATTATATGTGATATCGAATGTTTGATGAATTCCAGACCATTAACTACTATTTCTGAGGATCCCGATGATTTAATTCCATTGACTCCGAGCATGTTTTTGCAAGGAATTAAAGAAACTGGTCTTCCTGACCTAGATAACTTCGAAAATGTGAATTTAAAAAGAAGACTTCGATATTTGCTAAAATTGAAGAAAGATTTACGGAAAAGATTCAGAATTGAATATCTAGGACAATTAAAAAATTCAAAGGGTATCGCTAAGACTGACAAAAAAATTGCTGTAGGAGACATAGTTCTCGTCGGTCATGATAATCAAAAAAGAATCAACTGGCCATTAGCCAGAGTTGTGGAAACTTATCCTGGTAAAGACGGAATAGTTCGAGTGGCAAAAATCAAGACAGGAAATGGGTTTTTGATACGCCCAGTTCAAAGACTTTATCCGTTAGAGATCTCTTCTGATGAATCTTGTGATTTTCGTGCAAAGTATGCTGCAAATGGAACTTTGATACCTACTCGTTCTACACCGAAAAGATGCCCTGATCCCTCTGAACTGTCTAGAACTGTTTCAAAGAATGTCAAGAAATCTGTTGAGATACCTGACGAAAAACCACGATTTACCAGGAGGGGTAGATCCATTAGAGCTCCAGATAGACTGAATTTATAATTGACTGATAGAACTTTATTTACCTTTTTTTTTTTTTCCTTTTCTCTCTGTTCCTTTTCATTTTTGCTTGATGTAATGTTTATTAATATGTCTTTTTTCTCTTTTTTAGTTTGATTTTGTACAAGATTGCCAGAATCAAAGGTGGGAGGATGACCCATTCTTGCCGTCAGGAGGCGGGCTGTTCTTCCACTGGAGATCGTCTGCCTATTTTTATATTTTTATTGATTGGCAACATGGTTTTTTCTGATGATAAAAAGTTTTGTTTTTCTGTTGTAAGAGAAGGATTGTGAATCCGCAAGGATATGGAAGAGCGTTCTTCTGACGCTCGACAGCTAATATTAAATGCTTAGCAGCTAATATTAAATATTGTGATAGCTGCAGATATTAATGAAACAATTATGTACATAAAATGTAAATAGTGCGTCTAATTAAACGTTTGTGTCGTGAAACTTGAGCTGTGTTCATTTCAACTACTTTGTGATTACTTAGAATAAGCCGGCGAAAAAGAACAAGACCTGTCGGGTAAGAAATATTTTATCCTCTTTCTTATGAAATTTATAAAACCTGACGGGACAATATTCGCCTAGAGGTAAATTTTGGAACTTTTTTTTTTTTTTTTAATCTTTCGTTCCCTGTCTTGTTTAATCTTCCGACAAAGCTTGGGGCTATTCTTAAGCGCGGACAGTATAATTACGGCTACCTTGTATACCACTACGCTTCTCTGACAGTTTCCTATCCTTGACAATTTTATTTTATTTTAATAATTTACAATTATTTTTTAACTTGTTAGGGAAAAGGACATATGGCTCTAAAAACTCACAACTCTTTGTATAAAGATCATGGGTCTCTAGATATTCTTTTAGTATTTTTGAGGACTCTTTGTTCAATCTTTAAAATTTTTTGCGACTTTCAGATTCATTTAGTGAACGCACGCAGGAGTTTTGTTTAGAATTCTGTCGAATTAGTGAAGTTTTGTTTCAGAACAGCTCATTTCAGAGATAAAATTTAAAATTTAAACTTGTTTGGGTTATATATGTACATATATATATATATATTAAATTTATGTTTTATTTCTTTTTCGATGGAAGTAAACGTTGGTTACCACCATTTGTAGATGCAGTAACTGCCGCTTAATAAATTCAGTGGTTAATAAAACCAGCCGTTTTAATCTGATCAAATTGCCAGGACCAGAATCAAATCAACCCAAGCTTTTTTTAAAACCGCCGTTTAATAAAATCAACATCGCCGGTTAATAAACTCAAAAAAACCTCTTCAGCAACAAAAATGTCATTTATGCACGTTAAACAAATTTTTTATTTACAGTGTGCAGGGACGGAACACGGGTGCAGAACTAATACCGGTATTTGTTTAAGAAATTTATGTACATATAATATCATTGATTTAACGAGTTAAACAT